>PVIH01023286.1:0-17380 GCA_004025045.1 Sigmodon hispidus
CTCCCTGCCCAGCGAAGGGATGGGGAGTTGCAGAGAAGAGAAATGTCAAGATGTGTTGGGAGGGGGAAGGGACCTTGAATGAGGATATACAGGGATGGGAAAAAAAATTTCAGAGGGAAAGCTGAACACATAGTAAATATATGTGTAGCAATCTTATTTGCATTACCACCCTTGATATGTCATGCTTATGATTCTTATCATGTTCATAGTTATTGTTAACTTTTCCTCATTTTAAATTCATGTTACTTTTTTTTGTTAAATATAAAATAAAGAGGAAAAAAAAAAGCTTGTTAACACATTAAGCATGAGCCTTGGAGCCAAGAGACTGGATGCCACTCATTTTCAAGTCACTGAACATCTTTGAGTCTGGAATTCCTCACCTGCAAAATGGGGATCTTTGCTTTCTTCCTTTACATGGTACATGTGAGGGCACGAGACCTTCTTTAAGTCTGAAAACTCTGCTTGGGCAGAGAGGTGCTGTGTTCCTAATAGGTATAGGAAAAGGACAGTCATTTTCTGAATATTTTTTAATAGGAGCAAACAGCTGAGCTAAATGGACTGGATCTTGTTTTGTCCTCCCCTATTTGTAGTGAGAGTTAGAATCCTAAAGTCTTAATTTTGGAACTAAAAGCAGAGATTATAACCCACAACACCCTTTTTTTTGCACATATAGGAACACCAACATAGAAGCCTGTTTGTGACCATGTGGACAATGTCTGTTGTTTCTGAAACAACTGAATCAGGGCCTAGTGTCATCAGTCTTTTATTGAAGAAAGACACTAGCTATCTTCAATAAAAGATAGCTATCATATAAATATAAATCATATAAATAAATAAATAAATCATATAAATAAAAGATAGCTATCATATAAACAAACTAAAGGAACAAAACCACATGATCATATCCTTAGATGCTGAAAAAGCCTTTGACAAAATCCAACACTCCTTTATGATTAAAGCCCTGGAGAGATCAGGAATACAGGGAGAATACCTAAATATAATAAAGGCGATTTACAAGAAGCCGACAGCCAGTATCAAACTTAATGGAGAAAAACTCAAAACAATCCCACTAAAGTCAGGAACTAGACAAGGCTGTCCTCTCTCCCCTTATCTATTCAATATAGTTCTCGAAGTTTTAGCTAAAGCAATAAGGGAACGAAAAGAGATTAAGGGCATACAAACTGGAAAAGAAGATTATTTCTTTACTACAAGTTGGCAACTATATGACTGCAGTTTAGAAAGAAAGTGGGAGAAATGCTGTGCACTTCAGAAATGGTTCCCAGACATTTCCTTTCAAGAAGACAATCAACAAAGCACACACAAATCAACAGGCATTCAAGATAAAGAGAGTTTTATAGGCAATCATTCAGCAACACAGCATGATTAACAGGGAAGAACAGTGCTTTGCACACAGCCAGCTTTTAACTCTTGAAAGAGCTGGGAGGGAGAGCTGATAGTCTACTCTTTCAGTAGACTATCCTGGTTGACATAAGTACTGATTTTCTCTCTACTTCTATTGCTTGCTCTATGTCAAGTTCACAGATTTATTGAGCATGAAGTTCTACCACTGCCATCTAGCCCATGCAAAGCAGAAACTGCCAAATTCTAAGCAGATTGTAGATGCAACTCACTTGACCTATGGGTCCAAACAACCCATCCAGTAAGTGAAGTGCTAATACTGGGACAAATAAGACATCTTGTTTTTATCAAGCCTGTCTTTTCTGAGTCAGAAGGAAGACATGCTGTTGGCTATGCTGTTTGTTAGTGTGTTAGCTCATAAGAAAGAGAAAACTTGGAGAAAATGACTAAAGTCCCATTTCAGGCTTTTTTTTCACATTGCTCAGCCATTCTCTGTCATCTCTGCTCTCTGGAAGAGACATCCCAAACTGTTAGCAAGGTCTATCAGGTGTGTCAAACACTTTTGCTTTTGACTTACATCTATTTATGTATTTTATTTTTAATGTTGTGTATGTATCCTGAACTACTAAAAAGATCTATTAGATGTGTCAAATTTTTTTGTTTTACATTTAGTTAATTAAATCTCACAATAAGCATCTTAGTCCTCTGGTTTTTACAGTTGTTGTGACTTCTCTTTTGCAATGTTCCCTGAGCCTTAGGTGTAGGAGCTGTGTTGTCATTGTATCAATTGTGGTCAGGCACAGCACATTCTATTGTTCTTTGTATTTTGACAATGGATTTTTACAGTGGTCTCTGTCTGATGTAAAAACAAGCTACTTTGATTGGGGATGAGAGCTACACTACTCTGTATACATAAGGATAAATATTTAGAATGCAATTAGCAATTCTACTAGGAAAGTGGCAAGAGTAGGTTCTCTTCTGGGGTCCATGCCTCACTAGTCATGAATAGTTGGCTAGGTTTACAGTTCTAGACATGGATTCCTTCCTATTGAGCAGGTGGTAAGTTCAATTAGACAGCTGTTGGTTACCCCCAAAATGTAACTGCCATTATTGAATCTGTATCTGTTAAGAATATTGTGAGCATTATGATTGGGATTGCATTGAATCCATAAATTGCTTTTGGTAGAATGGTCATCTTCATAATATGAATACTAGAGCATGGGGAGTCTTTTGACCACATAGAATCTTCTGAGTCTTACACTCTAGAGATTAAGGTGTTCTTTATATAGTTCTTTCACCTACTTAATTAGATTTATTCCTCAAGATTTGGGGGCCTATTGTGAATGTTTCCCTAATTTCATTCTTGATGTATTTGTTATTAGTATTTAGAAAAGCTACTCTTGATTTTTGTAAGTTGATTTTGTATCCTGCCAGTTTACTGAAATTGTTGAACATTTCTAGTTTTCTAGTGCAATTTTTGGGATCTCTTATGGATAATATCATACCATCTGCAAGTGGAGATAATTTAACTTCTTTTTCTGTTTTTATCCCTGTAGTTGGCTCCTCTTTTAAAATCTTATCTAAATTTAAAAATATTTTTTATTTTAATTTATGTGTATGAGTGTTTTCTCTGACTGTATGTGTATATTACATGCATGCTTGGTGCCCACAGAATTTAAATAGAGTGTTGGATCCCTGGCAGTGGAGTTACAGATGGTTATGAGACACCATGTAGCATTTGTGATCTGAACCTTTGTAAGAGCAACAAAAGCTCTTAACCACTGAACCATTTCTTCAATCTCCATTTCCTTCTCTTGTTTTTTTGTTTTGAACTAAGTGCTTTAAGCACTATATTGAAAAAGTGTGTGTGTGTGTGTGTGTGTGTGTGTGTGTGTGAAGGGGGTTTTGATGGGATGGATAGCTTTGCCATGGTCTTGATTTTAATGTGATTTCTTTGAATACTGTCAATCAAGAATAATGATGGCTATTGGTTTGTCACATCCAGTTGTTATTTTGTTGAGGTATGTTCCCCTCAGACCTACTCTATATGCGACTTTTATCACAAAGGCAATGTTATCAAAACCTTTTCTGTATCTATTGAGATGATTGTATGAGCTTTGTATTTAAGTTCACTCTTATGACTCATTACATTCATTAACTTACATCCTGATCTCAGGATAAAGTAATGACAGATGATCTTTTTGATTTATGCCTGAATTCAGTTTGTAAATATGTTATCTATTGATGAATTTTTTATCTGTGCTCATCAGGAATACTGTTCTGCAGTTCTCTCTCCTCTCTCCCATGCTTCTTCCTTTCCTTCTGTTGTGTATTTACCTGGCTATTCTATTACAGTGACACTGGTTTCATGGAAAAAGTTAGGAAGTATTTCTTCTTTTTATGTTTTTTTCTTTCTTTTTAGTAATTTAAGAAGTATTGGATATAAATTGTTGAAAGTCTGGTAAATTCTGCTGTGAAATCATGTGGTCCTGGACTTCTTTTAGTCAGGATACTGTTTATACCTGTTTTGGTCTCCTTTCTTATGAGTCTATTTAGGTTGTTGATCACTTAGTGGTTGAATTTTGGTACTTTGAATGAATATAGAAATTCACCTACTTCATCTAAATTTCCCAGTTAAATAGATTATTGATTTTTAAAACATTCTCTTACAATTTTCTGAATTTCTATGGTGGCTGTTAAAAAATTTCCCTGTTCATCTCTAATTGGGACTTCCCTTTCTGTCTTTTGATTAATAAGGACAATTGTTTATCAATATTGTTTATCTTCTCAAAGAACCAGCTCTCTTTTTGTTTATGTTTTTTGTATTTTTAAAAATTATTTTTGAATAAAGTCATATTTTTTATCCATGTATCACCTTTGTTCAAACTCCCTTCCCCCTCCTGCCCCTCCCAGGCACTCACTCTTCTTTCTATCACTTTATCTCCTCCCCCAGCAAGGACAGGAGGTCTCAAGGTCCCAATATGGCTGAGTTCAGTATCCACTCCTGGTAGATCCACCTTCCTCACCCCAACATCAAGACTGGGTCAGGTAAGAACTAGCTCTTATATTCAGTCATTTTTGTAATGTTTTCTTTGTTCTTATTTCATTAATTTTTGTTCTGATTTTTTATTACTTCTTCTTATCTGCTGGGTTTGGTATGTTTCTGTTTTTCTAAATTCTTGAGCTACAGCATTGAATTACTTATATGTGCTTATGTTAGCTAGTGTTTTTTAAACTTCATACAATCTAGAGCCATTTGGGAAGGAAAAACCTAAATTGAGAAGATACCTCCACCTGATTGGCCTTTGGGCAAGTTTGTGGGCTATTTTCTTTGTTAATAATTGATGTGGGAGGTTCCAGTGTACTAGGGTGTTTCCATACCTGGGCAGGTGGGCATGGATGGTATAACAAAATTAGGTTGAGCACCATGAAGAACATGCTAGCAAGAAGCACTCATTCATGGCCTCCACATCAGTTTCTATTCTAAGTCTCTTCAGTGATGGAATATGATGTGGAACTGTAAAGTGAAACAATCCTGTTGCAACACAAATTGCTTGGTCGTGGTGTTTCATCTCAGTAATAGAAAGTCTAAGATGGTGCTCCTATTATTTAATGTAGCTACTTAAAGCTATAAGTTACCTTGTTATCATTACTTTTAGTATGTGGCCTAGTGGTTTTATTGTATTGTGTTTTCATTTTCAATTACTTATAGGAATGTGTTTATTTCTTACTGATTCTTCTTTGATCCATCATTTGATTATGAGTTGTTTAATCTCCATGAGTTAGTATATTTACTAGACATTTGTTTGCTATTAATTTTAAGTTTCATTGCATTATGTTCAGATAGGATAAACAAAGTTATTTTGTTTTTTCTGACTTTGTAAAGATTTGTCTGTTGTCCCAGAATGTGGTCTTTTTTAGGGAAGCTTACATGTATTGCTGAGCAGAGTGTGTATTTTTTGGTGTTTGGTTGTGTGGTAGTTTGAATAGAAAGGGCCCCTGATGAGGGATGTCTTTCTGTATGCTGTGAATGTCATTGGGCAATAAAGAAACTGTTTTGACCTATGACAAGGCATCTTAAAAGCAGATGGAAAAATCTTAGCATAGATAAAAGAGAAAGAGGGCAGAGTCAGAGACACTGAAAGCTACCATATGTTCAAGTGTTGGAGTTCATATAGAGAGTTCTACTATTAAGAGTTGTGACCTTGGTGAAGTATGTGTGGCCTTGTTGAAGGAGGTATATCACAGGAGATGGCTTTGAGTCTTTAGAAGCTGAATCCTTGCCAGTGTGTTACTGTCACTCTCTGTTGCCCACAGATCAAGATGTAAAACTACCAGTTACTTCTTTAAAGCACCATGTCTGCCTGTATGTCACCATGCTTCCAGCCATGATTATAATGGACTAAACCTCTGGACTGTAAGCCAGACCCAACTAAATCTTTGTTTTCCTTTATAAGAGCTGGTGTAGTAATGGTGTCTTTTCACAGCAATAAAACCTGGACTGAGAAAGATGTTGGTACTGGGGCCAGGGTATTACTGTGATTGGCCTGACCATATTTCTTATTGTTGAAATGTAGATTTGGGGATTTTGGATTAGCAAATCACCTGGATGCTTTAAGTGGGCCTTAATGAGCCATATTAGTAGGAACATGAAAGACAGTTGTGCTGAGGGTGATTTGAATTCTGGGGGCCTGACTCAAGAGGTTTCAGAGGAGAATATTTGTATGTGACCTAGGGACCATTTTGTGATATTTTGGTAAAGAATATGGCTGCTTTTTGCCTAGGTCCAAAATATCTTCCTGAGACTAAATTGACAACTTTTAGATTAATTGTGTTGGTAGAAGAAATTTAAAAACAGCCTAGTGTAAATTGTGTTGCATTCTTATTTGTGGCCATACTTATGCCAATGTATAAGGGAAAAGAGCAGGCTAAAAAGGAAAGTTACAAAATGTACAATTTAATGAGAAAAGGAGCATTAGGAAGTATGATGAAGCTAAGTCCTGTGTTCATAGAGATATAGACTTTTTTTTAAAGCCTAATGTGAAATGGAATAAAGGGTGTGGTGATCCCAGGGCAAGATCCTATATAGCTAAGCTTCCAAATTGAGAAAAAGAACTAAAAAAAATGCTTAGACCTGGATGTGGTGGTACACACCTTTAATTCCAGCACTCAAGAGACAGAGGCTGGTGAATCTCTGAGTTTGAGGCCAGTCTGGTGTACAGATCCAGTTTTAGGACAGCCTATATTAGGCAGTGAAGAAAATCATAGAAAGCTGGTGAAGATGTGGTTGAACAGAGGGATCATATCCAATCTCAACAAGCAGCAGAACCTGGCAGTTTCAGTCACTTGATGTTTCTGGTTTTAGAGTCAAGGACAGAAGAAAGGGATTATGAAATATTTCTTTAAGACCAAGGAAAACTACTGAGGCCAGGCATGTGTCAGAGAAGTCCCTGAATGGAGGCCTAAGACATCACTGTGAAGGTGAAATCTAGATTGTCTTGGAGACCCCAAAATGTTGTAGATGCCAGAACTATGAGATAGTGGCCTAGGAGAGCTGCTAACAGGGAGTGGAACCAACTGAAGAGAAAGAAGTGTGTGGCAGTCAACAAAGCAGAAAGGACTTGGAGATCCATAAAGCACTTTGACATCAGACATGGAGATGCAGAGTCTGAAGTTTTTACAGCTGGGTTTTCATCTTCCATTGGTCCAATATTCCCTAACTATACCCCCTTTTCTACCTTTTGGAATGGTAATGTAAATCCTGTGCCACTGCATGTTGAAAGTATATGATCTGCTTTTCATTTTGATTTTACAGGTGATTACATTTAAGAGATTGGCATGAGTATCAGAAGAAACTTTGGTCTTTGAAACAAGTTTGAAACTGTGATAGACTATGAGAACTTTTGAAGTTGGACTAAATAAATTTCTGCATTTTGTTATGCTTTAAGCTTATGGGGCCAGGTATTGAAATGTGATAGTTTGAATAGGAATGGCCCCCATAGATTCATTTGTATACATGTTTGATCATTAGCGAGTAGCACTATTAGGAGATGTGGCCTTACTTGAGTAGGTATGGCTTTTTTGCAATAAGTGTGTCATTGAAAGTGAAGTTTTTTCTCAGAAGCTCAAGCTGAGCATGTGTTTCATTGTCTCTTCCTACTTGTAGATCCAGATGTAGAACTCTCTGCTCTTTCTCCAGCATCATGTCTGTCTGCATGCCTCCATGCTTCTTGCCATGACCTTAATTGATTAAACTTCTGAAACTGTAAGCTGCCAACTCAATTAAATGACTTTTAGAAACTGAAGTACATTGCTCTATATTCTTGCTCTATATTCTCCTAGCTTTTAAATTTTCCATTGAGAATTCGGCTGTTATTCCAATGGGTTTTCCTTTATAAGTCACTTGTGTGTTTTTCCTCTCCTTCCCTCACTCTTCCTTCTCTTTCTTTCTCTCTTTAACTTTTAATATCCTATCTTTGTTCTACATATTTAATATTTTGACTATAATATGCATGGAGGGTTTCTTTTCTGATCTTGTCTATTTGGTGTTCTGTGTGCTTCTTGTATCTCTGTGTATGTTTTCCCTTAATTTGGGGGAAGTTTTCTTTTATGGCCCTGATGAATATGTGATCTATACCATTGACCTGGGGGATTTTTCTCTTTTTTCTATTTCTACAATTCAAAGAGTCATCATCATGCTGTCCCTCAATTCTTGCATGTTACTTATATGTGTTTAATTTTTTTCATCTTTATGTGTGTGGTCCTCTTTATTTTCAGGTACTAATATTCTGTCTTCTACTTAATTCATTCTGTTGGTAATGCCTTCCCCTGAGCTTTCTAATTGGGCTGAGATTATTTATTATTATTATTATTATTATTATTATTATTATTATTATTATTATATTTTCATGTCTGTTTGAGTCCTCTTTAATGTTTCTTTTTAATTGTCTTAGTCATTTCATTAGGTGTTTCTTTGTGTTTTCCTGAACACTACTCAGCATTTATTCCCATCTTTGTTAATTTCACTGAACTCTTTGTTACTACCTTCTTTAAACTCAAAGTTTATGATAAAAGGCCAGTACAAAAACTGCATATTATAAACTAGGCTAGGAAGTATGAGAAGACAAGCAAGTAAGGTTTTGGGGAACTCAGTAGGGAAGACCGATGAATGAGCTGCATGTCTTGAGCTAGGCTCAGGAACATGAGATGGTTCTGGAAGATAAGGATCTGGGAATCTGACTAGAAAAAGTCAGTATTTGACCTGCATGTCCAGAGCCAAGCCTAGGGATGCTGCAAGCTGTCCTTATTTCTTTAGATTTATATATTTTAAATTCAAGCCACTACCATTTCTATGACTTCAATAATCTTTCTGGCTCTAAATCTCTCAAGAATAAATATTTAAATCTATTTTGGAGTCAAAGCAAATTTCTGGGGTTTAAAGGTTCAAGCATTTAGAGGTCGAAAAGCATATTATTATGACATTTCATGCATATGAGTCAGAGGATTTTTAGTGAAATTCCATTCATTACCATACTTTAAACATGGGTGTAGTTGATTATGGATTCAGAAGCATGCCAAATTAACACTGTAGTGTGATTGTGTTCTGTTCCATTGTAAAAAAAAAAATAGTTCTGTCTACTGGTTTAATAAAATGCTGATTGGCCAAAGGCAGATAGGATGGGTGGGTGGGGCTACCAGACTAAGAATACTCTGGAAACAGGAAGAACAGAGCAGAGATGCCACAGAATTGCAAGACAAGCCAACAGATGCAAAGGACAGCTATGGTGATCTGAGAAAAGGAACCAAGCCACATGGGTTAGTTTGAAATTAAGAGTTAGCAACTTATATGCCTAGACCCTAGGTCAATCTGCATAAAATTAATGTGTCTAGGTGTTTCTGTTGAATTGTGGGTCTGCAGGTTAGTACCTCAGGGCTAAGCCAGAAAGGCCAGTCCAGAAACCTCATACTACATAACACTTCTGTGCCAAGATATGCAGTTTAATGAACTGATCAAGTCATTCAAACCTATTGATCACAGGACCTACCTTTGTTCTGCTTGCTATAGCAAGCAAGTATGAGAGAGCTGTCCAGAAATTATGTTAAAAAGAAAAGTGAAGGTAAAGAAAAGAAACATACCTTCCATCTTCCATTATGGCTAAGTTGAAGTACCATAAAATCCTGTCAGCTATACTATCTTGGTGCAACCTGAAATTATTATTTTAGTAAAATGTGTCTTTTAAAAAATGGTTAAGAAGTTACTGATGGTTTGTGTAATAAAATTTGTATTTATTGAAGAAGTTTCTCTTTAATTCCATCATGGAGTGGGAAGGGCCATATTAAGTTCCTATCCCTAAGATCTATGGGCAATGGATGGCTTCTTGGGGAAAGAAGATCAGTTTTCTTTAAGGGTATGGACACTGGTACATCGTCCATGTTCTAGTGGATGGTTCCACATACATGAGTATAAGGGCAGCACAAGTTGGATTTGGGGTTCTAAAAAGATAGGTAAACATAAATTTGGGAGTATGTGAAGTAGAGATACAGTGTGGTGAATTTGGGAAGAGTTGCGGAAGAAGTTGGAGAGCATATGATCAAAATATATTGTATACCTTTATAAAATACTCAAATAATTAATAAAATTAATTCATGCTCCAGGGAATTGCTTGCCTTCTGGCTCTACATCATGTTAGCCCACTCATTTAGAAAGCAAATAAGATCTCTGCTTTCCATTAAGAAGTTTTCCAGTATCAGAACATTTATCAATGTATTCAGATGAATCAAAAATAAATGAATCCAAGGACTGATATTCAGTAGGCAACAGACATGCTGCTTACAGGACCTTGCACTAAAAAGCTCTAGAGACAGAACTGCTTGGGATTTGGATAAACCTTCCTTAGCATCTCTGGCATCCATATACCTTGGCATGTGACTGACATTAAACCTAAGCACTACATTTTAACTATGACAAAAGTAATAGTCACAGCTGAATGCCTGACAGGCTACAGTTGGCATAACTTGAAATGGTGGCAGCAGTGCTGGCAGGCCCAGCTCACTACTGAATGTTAACAAGATGACTATCTACTCAGAGTCCCCGTTTTATTCCCAAGCCACCTTTCTTCCCACTATACTCAGGAAGATTGGTCCAGGACCCAAGTATAAGACTTGCCATTTATTCCTACTACATTTCCTATGACAATTCCAAGCTCATCAAGATCTCTTTCAATGTTAATTTCATGCTCCAGGGAATTGCTTGCCTTCTGGCTCTAAGTCAGTGACAAATCTGGTAAGACTGCTTTCTAAATCCTCATTTGGATCATTGAGAAAAAAAAGAAGCAGACCACAAGGGATTCCTAGGACCTGCTTCTAGACTTCTTTCTCCAAGGGATGACATTAATCCATTATCCATGGCCTCTGGACTGAATCCTTTAATTGGTTACACAATCACATAACTGAGCTGTAAATGAGGATTTCACAACAGATGCTGCCAAGTGCTTTGCTGAGGCCCAAAAACTCTTGCCTACTTTTCTATGATCCACCTGCCTGTGTGTGAGCTTTATCAGAATAAAGAATGTTATTCTACCACAGCTAGATCCCCTTATATTTTCAGTTTTACTGTTAACTGGATACCCTAAGACCTCATTCACCATTGCTCTAAATGTACATTTTAAGATCTAGAATTTTTCCTGGGACCCACATTAAGCAAACTATAGCTACATAAGACATCCTGTTCAAGGAACCTCCCTCCTTAAAATTTACAAGTCCTTGCCCATCTGGTGGCCTATATGGTTCTTTTTTTTGTAGTTCTGTATGATTCCTTAATGATCCATATTAAAGGTTCAAGATCTTGTTAGGAAATACTCTCTTTCCCTCAGTGTGTTAGACTGTCATCCATCATGGCTTTTCACAACAGAGAATCTTCTCACAATGGCATTATCTTTCTGTCACTTACAAGTAGAAGATTATTCCAAAATCACTAATTGTAGAATGCTCTCACTACAGAAGGTGGGAACTCAGGAAATACTGTGTAAGAGAAGGTGATTGAGTCAACTGAGTTATTAGGGAACAAAATGGCATCCTGGATTATTTATTTCTCACAGTCTTTGGATGGGTAGAAGAGCTGATGTGATCCTCCATAGTGTAGGACTAAGCAAGTGAATAATACTTCTAGACCTCCAGAGTGAGCTTTTTGCTGTCTCATGTTACTGAGGGGTGTATTGTGATTGTAATAAAACTTATACTATTCACCTTAGCTCAATAAACAAACATATAGGGTAGTTGAGAAAGTGAGATTAAGTGTGAGGTAAAGGCAAGAGAATAAAAGATTACTGTGGAATCAAATTATGGCCCAAAGTTTGTTGCCATCTAAGTTCATCAGGTCATGTATAACTCCCTGGGTTGAGCTAGAGATACTAAAACATAACTGAACAATATATGTGTTCAGTTGGGCTAGTGGTAGAACTGGCAAGCAAACACCAATAGTGTGGAGGTGACAGGAGCTGGCCAAGAAGATGAGTCTACCTTAAGGGATGTAAGAAGGGAATAACTGACAATTAAGGGACACCAGGAAAAGGAAATGTTGTTAGTTAACTACTGTGAAGACTGTCACATGTTACATGAAAGTTAATAATCCCATTATTAACTTTAGAGTTAAATGAGAGAAATGAAATTCTTCCAGGACTGGGGAGATGGCTTGAAGATAAAGGTTCTGTCATGCAAGTGTGACCTGAGTTTTGAATCTCAGGGCTCATGTAAATGCCAAGCATGGTGGCATGTGCCTATAATCCCAGAGCTAGAAAAGCAGACACAAGGGTATTCTGGGGTCATATGTGATACCACATGCCTTTAATGGTACTACTTGGGAGGCAGAGACAGGTGCATTTCTGTGAGTTTTAAGCCAACCTGGTCTACTCAATGAGTTCCAGGATAGCCAAGGTGTCTCATTAAGGGTTTCTATAGCTGTCAATAGACATCAGGACCATGACAACTCTTGTAAGGAAAACATTTAATTGGGCTGACTTACAGTTTCAGAGGTTTATTCCATTATTGTCATGGCAAGAAACAGCATACAGGCAGAAGTGGTGCTGGTTAAGGTTCTACATCTAGATCTGCAGGCAAAAGAAGGAGACTATGCTATGCCAAATTGGGCATGGCTTGAGCATATATGAGACCTCAAATCCGACCCCCACAGTGACATACTTCTTCCAACAAGGGCAGATCTCCCCCAACAAGGTAACACCTTCTAAGAGTGCCACTCCAAGTACTTGAACACATGAGTCTATAGAGATCATTTCTATTCAAACCACTACACAAGGGTACATAGTGAGATCATATCTCAAAAGTGGTTTCTTGGACATAGTGGCCAGTCAGTCTACCTAAATTTATAAGTTACAAGATAAGTGAGAGAGAGTAACCTTGCCTTAAAAATTAAGACAGAGAAGAATAGAAGAAGACACCCAACATCAACTTCTAGTACCTAGTTCTATATATGCTTTTGATACATAAGATGGAGAAAACACACATGAACATGCACATACACCACACACTGATGGTGATGATAATGAATTATTCCTTCTTACATGTTGCTCTGATGTTGTGTCATAAATTACAAAGCTTCTGCAGTATTACTTGCAGCTTATAGTACAGCAGAGAACTTCACCATTGTTCATTTGCTGACATGTAAACTTATCTTTTTCTATAAGTTTCTATAAGATTAAGAGTACTTGCTTAATCAAAATGACTCTGAGATTCCATCTTACCCCTTTCAGAATGGCCAAAATGAAAATCACATGTGACAGCTCATACTGGAGAAAATGTGGAATGAGGGAAACTCCTCCATTGTTGATGAGAGTGCAAACTTACACAGCTACTTTGGAAATCAATATGGTTGCTTCTATGGAAATTGGTGATCAACTTCATCAAGACCCAGCTATGTCACTTTTGGACAAGCACGCAAAGGATGCTCAATTATACTACAATGTTACTTGCTTAACTATGCTCATAGAAGCTTTATTTGTAATAGCCAGAACCTAGAAACAACCTAGATGTTTCTCAACCAAGAATGGATAAAGAAAATGTGATACATTTACACAATAGAGTATTGCTCAGCTGTGTAAAACAATGACATCATTAAATTTGAAGATAAATGAATGGAACTTGAAAAAAATTACCCAAAGTGAGGTAAGCCAGACCCAGAAAGACAAACATGGTATGTATTCACTCATAAGTGGATATTAACTGTAAAGTAAAGGATAACTGTGCTATAATGCATGACCCAGAGAGGCTATGTAACAATGAGAGCTCAAGGGGGTACACAGATCTCCCTGGGAAGAGAAAATACAGATTTTGTGGGTGGACTGGGGGTGGAGTGGGGATGGAAATGTGAGGGATCAGATGTAGGAGGAATAGAAAGGGAGAGTACTAAAAGAAACAACTGGAAAGGGGGGCATTTTGGGGTTAGGTAGAACCTGTTACAAGGAAAACTCCCAGAAATATAAAAGGATGACCCTAGGTCAGGACATAAAGTACATAAATAAATTTAAAAATAGCAACAAAAAAGAAAATACTATCACAGACACACAAAAAGATGTTTGCTTATGTCTTCTACAAAATAGGTACATACACACTAATGCCATTTTAGCTTAAAAAGAACTTTAAAGCCCATGGATCTAGATCATATGGTTTTAGTTATTAAATTTGACAAATGTAATATGATTTACAATGTTAACAAGTCATCTAAATGTTGTTTCAATTCACTGTCAGAACGCCTTGTTTTCCTGTCAGCTTCTGATCTTGGAATTTTTCAGTGTTCAAGGATTATCACACTGAGACACAGGAAGGAAAGAGAAACATATGTCAGAAAAATGCCTTTGGAAGCAAATGTATCTGCCAAACAGGTTTGTAGGGCAGTCTTAAGGTTGGAGCAGTAAGGTCTGTGATGGCAGCACCCCTGATATATAACAGAAAGCCTCTAAGCATCTTCTCTTCTACCATCCTTCTTTTTGTTTGTTTATTTGTGTTTCTGTAAGAGTTCCTCTGGATAAATTGAAGGCCACATCCAAAAAAAAAAAGACCCTGTGTATGCCAAAGGCAGCATACATAGGCAGTGATACAAAAACCTCAGTGTGCAAGGCAATGGTCTCATCATTCTGCAAACCTGCTGTCTCAGCTCAGGAAACAAAAGCAGGTTGGGTATTCTCTGTGCTGATGAAGCTGGAATGAACAAAGGTTGATCCCTCAGAAACTTGCATTATTTTTAAATAAAGGGTACTGGAGTCATATTCCCAATACCAAAGAGGGCAGGGAACCCTAGTTGACACTAGTTAGATCCAGGCAACACATGGTAACTTCTCACTTCCTTCTAGGGTAAAGGTACTGGAGCTTGGTAGGGAGTACCCTGTCCTGACTAATGGGAATTTCTTGAAGTTGTAATCTGTTCCTACAGGAGTAACTGTACAATGCCATCCTGAGGAACACTATAACCATTCTTGCATAGACTCTAGCACCCAGTTGTCTGAGTTTTAATCCTACCTAAACCAATATTAGATGTGAGGGCTTGAAAGGAGGTACTCAATCACTCTCTATAAGTTTTTTTTTTTTTTTGTTAAATCTGTGAAATAGAGATGCTATCAAGAGTGTCGCTCTATCAGGCTGTTTTGAAAATCAAAGCATGAAAGTATGATATTCTGAATGTGCTTTTCATAGTTGCTGATACAAGGTAAGACTCATCAAATGGTAGTTGGTGGGTCCCTCTCTATGTAGGCCCCCATGAAACTACCACATTAAGTGACTCAGGATCTATGGTCACAGCTGATAGGTGGGTAGAATGCCATGTGTCATTGTATACAAAGTAACAAAGATTTTACCTTGTCTGGTTTCTTTCCTCACCTCATGATGGATGTCCACTTCTTATAAGAGGGCCTGGTCTATGACAAGGGCACTGACAAATTAATGAGTGTATACAGAAATTTTCCCTTGTGGATGATGATTTTGGAAGGAGTAACACCGTTTAAAAGTATTTCTTGTCCAAATGCAACTGAGCTTGAGAAAGCAGAGACCTGAACATTAGATACACTAATGTCTATGTCTACTGAGTTAAGATACAGCTTTGTAGTCAAAAGGCTGGATTTGCAAGGCCTCACTGCTCCTTTGATTAGGGAATAATGTAGCTTGAACTAGGTTTGTCTTGCCCTGGATGTTAACATTTTCAGATGACAAACAGTGTATAAGAGGACCATACTTAGAGCTCTTTAGGGATTTCCTTTTCTATCCAGGCGCAGAATATATAGAATGTTAATGAACACACCCAATCAAAGACTTACTCTCACTACAATAAAGTTCAAGGTCAGGCTCAATTTCTGACAGCAATATGCACATATCATTTCTATATCAATTATGGGAGCCATTTTCTATGGCTTACTTTATAAAATGTTCATTACCGTTTTTGAATGTGAAACTCACATTCCTCACATTCAAAAAGGTATTTTGGAAAATAAGTACCTATTGATAGGCACAGTCTGTAATTGCCTTGTATATCAATACATACAAATGGGTACTGTTTGACTTACATCTGAGAGACACAGGCACATTGGCTGTTATTTGTATCTGAATTGAACAAGACAAGCTTTATCACAGAAATGTCATCTTAATTTAACCACAATTCTTATTATAGAAAAGGGGAGCACCAAATGTGATGACACATGCCTTTAATCCCAGAACATGGGAGACAGTGGCAAACAGATATCTATGAAGCCAGCCAAGTCTACACAGTGAGTTCCAAGCCATTAAAGGCTACGAAGGAATATCTTGAAGAGAGATGGGGTGGGGAGGGAGACAGACAAAGACAGAGAGATACAGAGAGAAAAAGAAGAGAGATAGAGACAAAGGTAACACAGAGAAAGAGATAGAAAAAGAGGAAGAAGGGAGGAGGAGGAATAAGAAAAGAGGGAAAGAGGAGATTTTTAAATTTTTTCTCCCATATTACATTCCAGCTGCCATTTCCCCTCCCTCCACACTTCCCAGTCCTCCTCCCCTCTACTCAGGATCCATTCCACTTAATTTCCCTTAAAAAAAGAGCAGGCATTCCGAAGAGCATTTTTGTAAAAGAATAGAAAAAAGAGGTGAGCTTGGAGCAGCTAAGTGGCTGGATATGAATATTACCACCTTTGCTTCCAAAAGTCAGATTGCTTGATGGTAGCACTAGTCCCATTCCTGTCTCCTTATTGCTTTTGGATAATCATGACATTAATGTCTCAGTACAACCCAAGCCCTCATGTACTCTTCAAAGCCCTTTTGCAGACAAATGTATGGAACAGGGCCAAGCTCTCCAATGGGAGATCAGATCTGACCAATCTGGTGTGACCACAATTGTTAAATTTAGAAGGAGTCCTTACTTCTCTCAAGTCAAGTTACTGACACAGGCCTCAGGAGGTATCACCATCCCTGACTTCAAGCTATACTATAGAGCTACAGTAATAACAACAGCCTGGTCCTGGCATAAAAACAGACTTGTGGACCAATGGAATAGAATTGAAGATCCAGACATTAACCCAAAAACCTATGAACACCTGATCTTTGACAAAGAGGCCCAAAACATTCAATGGAAAAAAGATAGTATATTTAACAAATGGTGTTGGCATAGCTGGATGGAAGTGTGTAGAAAAATGCAAATAGATCCGAGTCTGTCACCCTGCACAAAACTCAAATCCAAGTGGATCAAAGACCTCAACTTAAACCCAACCACTTTGAACTTGATAGAAAAGAAAGTGGGAAATACACTTCTACAAATTAGCACAGGTGACCACTTCCTAAATATAACACCAGTGGCACAGACACTAAGACCAACAATCAATAAGTGGGATCTCCTGAAGCTAAGAAGCTTCTGTAAAGCCAACAACACTGTCAATAGGACAAAACAACAGCCTACAGAATGGGAAAAGATTTTCACCAACCCTACAAGTGATAGAGGACTGATCTCTAAGATATATAAAGAGCTCAAGAATTTAGAGCCCAAAATCCTGAATAG
>PVIH01023287.1:0-25184 GCA_004025045.1 Sigmodon hispidus
GAGTGAGGCATTACAAACTCAGAAAGATAAGCAGGGGATGTACTCACTCATTAGTGGTCTCTAAACAAATGAACAAGAAAAAAGCCAAGCATGCCCAAGCTGCAAACCACAACCACTGAACAGCTTGGGATAAGAAACACCCTGGACTGACTCTTCAGATCCCACTCCCTCTAGAGGAACACCTGACTCACTCTTGAGGAAGGGGGGACAAAACTGGATTTGGCCAGGAGTGGAGACTGAACTAAGCATTATTGGATCAGTGGGACTATGGAACTGTCTGCTGCCTGCCCAGGGAGGGGATGGGGAGTTGTGGAGAAGAAAGAATGACTTGATGTGGCGGGAGGGGGAAGGGACCTAGAATAAGGATATATAGGGATAGAAAGCATGACTTCTTTGTTCTTAATAATAATAATAATAATAAAGGAAAATACAATACCAAGTGTTTGGATTTCCCTGAGCAGTAGCCATTGTCAGCTGCCTAGCCAACAGTTGTGTTCTCCAAACCTCTTCTCCATGTGCCCAGCTATGAGATTGAGTGATTATGGAATTGAGCCAGTTTGGGAAATGCCAGTTTTCTCAGCCAAATGTCAGTCTGTAGTTTTACATGATCTGCTTTTAGTAGACAAAATCAAAGAGAAGGTTGTAGATATTTTTCAACTCAGAGTACATGGTTACAGACATAAGAGGTATTAGCTTAAGGCTCTAATGACATAGTTCCAATCAACATAAAGCTGGTCGTTTAAATTCATTTCATAAACCATTTGACACTTTTTGTTTTTATGGTATCTTGATATATATTATACTCAGGTGCAAGATGAACTACAGATTTTATGTCACAGAGAAGCTAGCAGGACCTAGGGAACAAGATGGAAATAAATAGGTGTAACATCACAACAAAAGCTTGACACAAGTCAAATGAAATAATCAAGTTTTATATAGTATTGTATATCTCAAAAAAATACTACATATTCTTGAATTAAGAGGAATATAAGAGATATATGGGAGATATGAATTCTAAATTGCTGTAAGTAAAGCTGGATAAATGAAGGAATTCTGACACACCAAGTTAGTTAAGAGAAGTCATAATTTATGGGGCAGAGGCAAAACTCAGGTGTATATGACAATACATATTATGATTTCTAGAGGATATGCTACTTCTTAGTAAGGTGGACTAAAAATAATTTGAAAAAATACATGAATAGCTATTTTTAATGAAGGGCAGGTCTGCTATAATGAGCTGCATCATAGTCCTACATAAATTATCACTTTGTCTTGATTCTTTTCAACAAAACTAGAAAATTAATGAATTCTGCATACAATATCTAAGTGTATCTTATATGTATTTGTCTCTGTTTAAAACCCTAAAATTCTTTTTATTATTCTCATATTCAATGCAAAATTGCTTAAGGTATTTATCTGTAAGACCTCCAGGTCTGAAGCTGGAACCCCATCTGATACTTAACATTCTAGCCACAAATGCTACCTACAGGTATGTTCTTTATTTCTTTTATGATCTCTGACAATTTTGCAGACATTCATTGTGTTTTTCACCTACAAATGAGAAAAAAACTTTCCCCAGGAGCCCTTTCTGAACTTACCAAACACAGTTGGCTCATCATATCCATGGATCTTCCATCCATAGACTCAATTACAAATTGAAAATATTCTAAAAGTCTATACCCATGTATAACTTAAGCACCAATGTTTTTATTGTTCTTATTTGCTTAAGTACATAGTGCATGACTTTTCACATAACATTTATATTGTGTTAAATACTGCAAGTAATATAAAACTATTTAAAGTATATAGCTTAATGTTTGTAGTATACAAATTCAATGTCATTTTATGTGAGAGACCTGAGGGTAGGTCTCTCCAAGCACCAAGCAGAAGACATAACTTTGAACCAATTCTCAACAGATACCTACTGTTGTTATATTTTTAAAACACAATATCTAAATGTCATCGACTTATAAACATTTATCTTTTCTCTCAAGCCTCTAGATCAGCAGACAATTTTTATAATAGAAAAAAATTGTCTGTGCATATCTGCATATTTATGGTATTTCAAGGGTACTGCTGCTGATGCTGGCTCTTTTATGTGAGGAGTCTTGGTTAAAAGGACAGGGTGAGATATACTTTACTATCCAGGAGATTGGGTCAATAGTACTTTCCTGATAAAGGGAGAGATAGAAAAGAGGGAAGATTCACAAGTCTTCTTTATCTAGATTGAAAACGATTACAATGTCACTTTACCACTTTATATTGACCAATGACAGAAGGCCATGCCATTGCATATGCCAGTTCTTGAGATTATTGCTTGTGTTATTAAAATTATTTTCAGAAAGTATTAAAACCTATGTGAAACAAAATAATCACCCCACTACTATAGTGATCATGCAACTTATAAAATGAGCAAAACATATTTGCCAAATATATATCAGGCAGAAAATAAAAAAAAAATCTAAAGAACATCAAGAATTAAATATAAAAATTAAATAATCATTAAATGTGTTAAGGAACTAAATATATAATTTATAAACAGGAAATAATATTGCCAAGAATGCTTGAAAAATATTAAATATGCTTAGCTGTCAAAACAATGAAATTTAAAACGTTTTGAGATTTCATCTCATTTTTTAGATATTCTCAATAGATATTCATGACTATGTGAGTAAAAGGAATGTTTGTTTCTATTATTAGAAATGTAAACTGATACAACAAATATAGATTGTAGTTTGGAGATTTCTTTAAAATCTAACAATACAACTAGCTATACCAGTTACTACACTTTTACTAACAGACCCATGTTATGTTTTATGATGTACTATTTACAACTGATAAGAAATCAGACCAAACCAATTTATATGTCTGCTAGTAAAGAAATAAAGTATAAAATGTGTGTGTGTGTATTTATAGTGACATTTTTATAGTTTTAAAGAAAGCACAAATCATTAAATTTGCTAGCAATGATTGAACTGGAGATGATTTCATAAGGTAGACTTCTAAAGACAAATAAAATGCTTCATGTTTTCCCTTACATGCAGAACATAGACTTAACAATATATGTATGTATGTAAATATGTAAATTATTTCTGTATGCATAGTTCTGAAACTAAAAATGAATCATGAGGATTGAAAAAATTATATAGTTTGAAGCAGAATGCCCACATAGTCTTATGTTTGAACGCTTGGTCCCCAGTAGTTGGACCTGCTTGGGAAGGATTAGGAAGTGTGGCTTTCTTTGTTGAAGAAGGTATGTCATTTGCAGTGGGTTTTGAAGTTTCCAAAGACTAATAAGATTCCCAGTTTATTTTCTCTGTCTACTTTTTGTGTATTAGATAAGAGCACTCATCTCTTATTGCCCTACCATGTTTTTTTCAGTCATCATCAACTATATACCCATAAAAAAAGCTTAAAATAAACACTTTTCTGTATTTCTTTGGTAATGACATTTTTATTATAGCAATATGACAGTAACTAATATAGGAGTTCAAGTGAAGTGAGTGTCTTAGTTTTATGTGTCAACTTGAAGCAGCCTTGAATAACCTAACTTGACTCAAGTAATTGTTCACATTACAATAACCTCTGGGCATGTCTTTGAACTTATACCTTTTTATTGTAGGTATCTAGTTTTCTCTTGGATCCATCTCTGTTTTTTTCTCCCATTTCATTAACTGGTAAATTCCATTATGACCAATCTTCAGGGCCATATACACAGCTTGTTCCACCATTGTTTTTAATAAATAAGAACACATGAACAGTTCTTATTACCATCTGGTGGCAGAGTTCATCCTACTAGCATTGAGATATAACTATGTCAAACATTATCTTAAATTTATTGTCAGATGTAGACAGTGTATCATAGAGAAGAGTTTTGGTGTGCCAGGCTTGACCAGGATGCTTGTTGGGCTTATGAAGATTTGAGAAATTTCAAATAGGAAAGTAGTCAAATAGTTTAAGTGGGGATTAATGTGCCATACTAGTAGTAACAAGAAAGACAGTGGTGCTCACAGCAAGGTAAACTATGATAATCCACCTCATAAAATTTCAAAGGAAAAAATATTATTAAGTTTCCAGGAGACCATTCTTGTGATATTTTGACAAAGATTATGGCTGCTTTTCACTCTTGTCTAAAAAAAAAATTCCATTAAATTGAATGTTAAATTGAATTGAAAAGTTTAGTAGTAATAGTATTGGCAGAGAAGACTCCAAGTCAGCCTAATGCTGACTATACCATGTCATTATTAGTAGTTCCTATGTAGATATATAATCAAAAGCAGAATAAAAAAAATACAAAATGAACAGTTTGAGGAGAAAAGGAGCTTCAGGAAGTACATGATTGGTGCCATGTTCAATGTTCAAGAAGATAAACAGTTTAAGAAAAGCCAAATGCTAAAAGAAATAAAGGATATGATAAGGAAATACCCCTACTACCTAGGCTTCTGACTTGTGAAAAGTAATTTAATGAAAGCTAATGCAGTAAACAAAACAACTATTTGCAGTAAAAAGTTTTGTATATGTAACTGAAAGAGAAGGTCAAGTTACAGCACAATCAAGCAGCAGAACTTGGCAGCATTGTCACATGATTCTGACTTTCAAGTCTAAGGTATAAGAAAGAGATTGTAGAATCTGCCTTCTTGGCTAAGGAAAGCCACTGAGGTCAACCATGTGCCAGAGATATCCCTTAATGGCAGCTGAGAAAGGCCATTGCATAAAACTGTGAAGGTGAAGCCTCTATTGTATTGCAGATTTCAAGATCTTGGAGCTGCCAGAGTCATTGGACAACTGCAAAGGAGAGTGTCTGACTGGCTACTAAACAACTTAAAAGAGAGAAATTTGTCACAAACAATAAAGTTAAAAGCGTTGAAAATCTAAAAAATGCTTTAAGATTAATATGGAGATGTAGAATTTGGAGTTTGCCATGCTGATTTTTGGACTTGCTTTGGCTCAGTATTTTTTCAGTACTCACTCTTTCTCCCCTCTTGGAATGGCAATTTTAGTTATTTGCCATAAAATGTTGAGAACATGTGATTATTTTTGGTTTTGAGTAAAGACAGTTAAAGTTAAGAAATTGCATTGAATTCCAGAAAAAACTGGGTCTTTTAACAGTGCTGACAATGTAACTCAGTACATTTTCACATTATCACAGGGCTATAAGATTTTGAGGACCATAAGCAGAATGTGGTGATCTGAATAAGAATATTAGACTCCTCTGGTGGCTCATATATAGATACTTGAATTATTGGTCACTAGAAAATAAAATTGTTTGAAAAAAATTACAAGACTTACAAGGTGTTGTCTTGCTGAGAAAAATAAAAATGTGTCACTGGGGGTAGGAACTGAGTTTTCAAAAACCCATGCAAGTCCCTCTGTTTAGTGTTTTCTCTCTCTCCCAGCAAATGAGGACATAAATCTGAACTACTGCTCCACTACCATGTGCTGCCATGTTCTCTCTCTGTCACATGAAAATGGACCTAAACCTCTGTAAGCAAGTCCTCAATAAAATGTTTTTAACTAATAGTTTCCTCAGTCATAGTTTCTTCACAGAAACAGAAGAATGATTAAGAGAGGATCTTATTAATTTTCCCCAATTTTCAAGACAGTGAAGAAATTTTAGTTCTCTCTGTTAGTTGGGAACAAACATAGTTCAATTTAACACCAATCACCAGGGGGCAAAAAACAAAGAAAGAAACAGCCTCTTTTTCAGTATGTAATGATTCATTCCCACAACAGACAATAATAAATTGATTACAATCATTCCAGTGATAAAATAATCAGCAGAATCAAACTTTACTTAGGGTTAACTATAAGTAGCATAGCTATTTCACTCACTGATAGGCTCATGGTTACTTTTAAAGTCATTTGGCCCTGTTGAATTCTGCTGTGAGTTTCTCAACACTTGAAAACAGTGCAAAGGCAAAATCATAATAGAAGTAGTGCCTGTTAAAAACTGTGGATTTTTTACACTCCCTTAAAACACCTCACTTTTTGATGAAGAGACAGACTTTCTTTTTGAAACTGTGGAGTTACAGTATTTTGCTCACAGACTATAAAGCACCAAGGTTCTCTTTTAAGTGGCAGTATATGTTTGAGCTGTTTTTAAAAATAGTACCTTTCTATACTTGTAAGAAACTTTTTAAAAATTCTTATCACTCATCAATTGTAAGTTGTGCAGAACATGATACTCTCTTGTACAATGCTTTGGACCTCAAAGCCCTCCTATGTCAGAGCTTCTCCCCTCCCAGTGTACTCACGGTTTCTCACCTGAAAATCTACTCAACGGACTTATTAAATAAACACAATGCTCTGCTTAAACTCACTTTAAAAAGGTAAAACTACCTAGAGGAGCATAAAGTTCTTTGCCAACACTGATGTTCTTAGAAACCTTCTTACATATGATTTTTCATTTTTAAATACTATGGGTTTGGGGATATATGAATTTAAATATGCTTCAAAGCTTATCTTCTCTGTGCTGAGCAATGCTGTCACACTGTATTATAATAGCCAATCATGTTCTAGATGGAAATGAAAGTCATTTTTTAGAAAAGAAAATGCAGCCAACGAACCTGCCCTTCAGGTTATCAATAACACTAGGTAGTCACTTGCTTTGTACAAAGTCTTGAAAAAGTGATTGTGTAAAGCCCTTTGTGAAGTCCAAAATAGAATATAAATAGCTCAAAGAACAGCCTGTCCCTGAAGCCTAGGAAATCCAATTCATTTGTGAGATGAGATTCAAAACTAGGACGGAAAAAATTTAAAAAAACTATAAGCATGAAATAAGTTAACTTTAAAACACAAAGTATTCATAGACTGAAATAAGTACTCCAAGAAAATCCTGTTAACACATTTAAAGAGTTACAACTGCAGAGAATTAGAATGAATGGATCACATTGATCTGAAAGCTTGAATTCTTTCAAATCTTGTCACTGTGCTGATGGTGCCAAGTTTATGTGTGTGTTGTTCAAAAGAATCACATGCTTACAGTATCAGAGGTTTAGTCTATTATCATCATGGTGAAAACCCTGACAGCACATAGAAAGACATGGTGCTGTGCTGTGAGAAGTGACTGTGAGTTCTGCATCTGGACCGAAAGGCAACAGGAAGAGAAAGCCACTGGGCCTACCTTGGACTTTAAAACCCTAAACTCCATTTACAGTGACATACTTTCATCAATAAGGTCACATCTACCCAACAAAGCCATACCTCCTAATCCTTCTCAAATAGTGCCACTCTTGATTACTAAACATTCAAATATATAAACCTCTTGGTCTTATTGAAGCTCCACATTCAACTCTCTAGTGCCAAAAGGCTTGAAGTTATATTAGAATGAAAAAAAGTATTCAGTCTAACTTCAAAATATAACTATAGTCATGTACAACCATAGCACTTTAGTAGTCCAATATTCAATATCTCTTCTGAGACTCAGGGCATTTTCTTAAGTGTAGTCCCTTTAAAATCAAAATTCAAAAGCAAATCAAATACATCCAATATAGAATGGCACATAATATACAATGTCACTGAAAGGAGATGAAAGGAAGCATGGTGAGGGCATCATAGACCCAAACAAGAGGGAAAAGAAGCAGGGAAAATGTCAAATTCTGTGTCTCCATGTCTAATGTCAAAGTGCTCTCCAGAACTCCAACTCTTCCCACTGCACTGGCTACAACACATTTTTTTCTTTTGAACTGATACCACATGTATTCTGTATTCCTTGGAAAGTATCCTATGACTCAAGTACTTCTAACATCAGGGTTCCAACAAAATCCAGACTTCACTTTCTCCATTTCACACAATGTCCTACCTAAGCATCCACACTAATATATTTCTGATACATGCCTGGCATTGGTGGCTTTGCTTAGCCAAGAAGAAGATTTAACAATCCCTTTCTTATATCCTTGATTTTAAATACAGAATCACAAGACCAAAGTTGCCACGTTCTGCTGCTTGATTGGGTTAGAAATTGTTCTCCTCTTTTAATTATATGTAGGTAGCTTTCTGTTGTTCCTTCACTTCTTAAGCTCTCCTGTAAAGCCCTTTCAAAGGTGACACTTCCATTAAGAAACAGGTTTTTCTTTAAACTTTGTATGTCCGAAGAACTGGACTTGGCACCAACTACCAATACATTTCCAGCTGTTCCTTTTCTTCTCAAACTGTACATTTTCTTTACTGTTGTTGCTCTTTTTCATTATATATCTACCTAAGAGTTACTGCTAACAACAACATAGAATACAAATATTAGGATGTTTTGTAATGTCTACTGCCAATGCCATTAACACTATATTCTTCAATTTATCCTCAGGGAGATACTTTGTACAAGAGCAAAAAATCAGCAGCAGTCTTGGTCAAAATATCATAAAAATAGTCTCTAAGTCATACACTAGTTCTTCCCCTCTGAATCTTCATAAGCCATATTGTTACACTTTACACTGCTGTTTGCACTACAGTCTTTCTTGTTCCTACTAGTACATCCTATTTATCTCCACTTAAAATAGCTCACTGATTTCCTAATCCAAATCCCAAATCCAAGTTCCTCCAGCAAGCACTATGCTGGTCAGCTCTGTCACAGAAATGCTCAACTCCTGAGTATGAATCTATTTTAGTTAGGGATAGTACTTTTGTTAAGAGATACCATGACCAAAGCAGCACTTTGTTATAATTTCAGATGTTTAATATATTATAATCATGGCAGAGAGCATAGTGGCATTTTGGAAATATGGTACTAGCAAAACAGCTGAGATTTCTACAACCATACTGTAAGCAGCAAGAGAGAGCCATTGGACCTTCCTTGAGCTTTGTAACCCCAAAGTCCACCCTCCAGTGACATAGTTCTTCCAAACCATGCCTAGCCTAATGAGGCTACAAATTTAATCCTTCGCATGTAGTGCTACTCCTTGATAACTAGGCATTTAAACATATGAACCAATGAAAGATATTTTTATTTAAATTGCTACATGCTCCCACATCAGTTGTTAGTGAGAATGTCTCCAACAATCCTAGCATGTATTCACTTAGACTATTTCTCAGGAACAATACTACATTGCCATTTTTAGAATGCAGTAAAGGGTACATTTGAGCAAGAGATCTATGCATGTTTTAAATGCAACCACCAGGAACATCTCCTTTTTTTATTTCATGAACAAGACTGTTGCAGATTTATTATGCTTTCTATTCCATCTTGTTGACTCAGTAGTGGAAAGAAAAGGGTTTATCTACTTTCCAGTTTCATTTGGGCTGAACATGAATAGAGCAGGACTCTGAAAATGAAAATAGATCTTCATACTTTCTGTGTAGTGAGGAAAGTATGCAGTGCACATATCACCCAGCTTGAAAAAATGCTGAATCCTTGACTATTTTCTGCTTCAGTGATCTTTATTGAGCGGCAGTCCTGTTCTACATGAATAATATTTGTTTTATTGGGAGAATCTGCAATTCTTTATGTGATATTTATTGTGTACCATGTCTCACCAAACCTCCTTCCATCTGTTTATGGAAATAAACTGGCTTCAGGGATTAGGTGCTAGAGAGGAACATTGAGCAGAATGCTAACTTTTAGAAAATTTCTGTGGGGAAAAATAAATATTCTTAGTCCTGTTTCTACAAAGGTTGTCTTATGAGATAAGAGAATCCCAGATAATACATGGTTTTGAAACAATTGCTATAAATTCAGAAATTCTAAGAGGAAAGTTGTAGGGATTCTGATTTCTACCTAAGAGATATCTTAGATTTATGTGGCTACCTATTTTCCATATATAAACTGCTAACAGTCATGTCAAGTACATATCAGTAAATATACCTAAACAAAGGAAACAGAGAAAGGTCCATACCTTTTCTATGATCCCCACTTAGATCTCTATCCTTGAAATACAGTGATGTAGAGAAAGACAAAAAAGCAAGCTAATATCATTATAGTTATTTGGTTATAATTATTCTTTCTGCAAGCTATAGGTAGGCAATTATACATGTAAATGGCACTAATTTAACAAAAAAAAATCAGAACTGAAGAATAGAGGAGTAGAGTCCAGAAACAAAATTGATTCTAGCATAGGAACACAACTCTGAAGGGGGAAAAAAACTCTATCAGAGATATGAATGTATATCCATAACGAACAGAAAACAGTACTTTCAGAAATCCCTTTATTTTATTTTATCTTTTTCATTATGAATAAAGTCATATTTCTTATCAGTGTATATCCTTGTTCAAACTCCCTTCTTCCTCCCACCCCTTCCAGTCACTCTGTCTTCTCTACATCTCTTAATCTCCTCCCCAGCAAGGGCAGGAGGTCCCAAGGTCCCAAAGTGGCTTAGTTCCACATCCACTCCTGCCAGATCCACTTTCCTAACCCCAACATCAAGACTGAGTCAGGTGTTCCTCTGGAAGGAGAAGGCTCCAAGGTGCTGGTCCAAGGTATTTCATATCCCAAGCTGTTCAGTGTTTGTGGTTTGCAGCTTGGGCATGTTATGCTTTTTGATTTTTTGGTTTAGAGTCCACTAATGAGTGAGTGCATTCCCTTATCTTTCTGGGTTTGTGATACCTCGCTCAGGAGGATATTCTCCAAATGCGTCCATTTGCCTGCAAATTTTAGGATATCATTTTTTCTTACTGCTGAGTAGTACTCCATTGTGTAGGTGTACCACATTTGTTATTCCATTCATCAGTTGAGGGGCATCTAGGTTGTTTCCAGGTTCTTGCTATTACATATAATGCTGCTATGAACATAGTTGAGCTATTGCATTTGGAGTGTGAATATGCATCTTTATAAGTGGTATTGCTGGATCCCTGGGGAGATTGATTCCCTGTTCTCTGAGAAACTGCTATATTACATTCCAGAGTGGCTGAACAAGCTTACAGTTCCATCAACAATGGAGGACTGTTCCCCTTGATCAGCAACCTCTCCAAGATAGGCTGTCATCTGTGTTTTTTATCTTAGCCAATCTGACAGGTATAAGGAGATATCTCAAAGTTGTTTTGATTTGCATTTCTCTGATGGCTAAAGATGTTGAGCACTTTTTCAAGTGCCTTTCAGCCATTTGTAATTCTTCTGCTGAGAATTCCCTTTTTAGTTCTGAACCCCATTTTTTGAGTAGGTTATTCAAGATTTTGCACTCTAGGTTCTTGAGTTCTCTATATATTCTAGAGATCAGTCGTCTATCACTTGTAGGGTTGGTGAAAAGCTTTGCCCATTCTGTAGGCTGTCATTTTGTCCTATTGATCCATTCAATAAAAATCGGAAATGAAAAGTGGGACATAACAACTAACCCCTAGGAAATCCAGAGAATTACCAGGTCATACTTTGAAAATCTATACTCCAAAAAATAGAGAACCTAGAGGAAATGGAAAGCCTTTTGGTCAGGTACCATTTACTAACATTAAATCAAGATCAGATTACAGACATAAGCATTTTCTTGTGTTTCTTTCTGTTATTGCTGTTTTTTATTTTTAGTATGTAGTATTTTATTAGTCTTCCCTTTTTGCTTAATTTAGTTAAGAATTTGCCAATTGTGTTTCATCCTTAAAATATAAATTAATTAATTAATTAAAAAAACGAAAATATGGACTTACTACAGAATTCTACTATAACTTACAAAACTAAGACAAATACATATCATATAATTCTATAAAACTTAAAAAAATAAACAAAGCCTTTAAAAGTTGCAAAGCCAGTGAATCCCTGATATTAATCCAAGTATTTCTTTCTTTATATATATATATATATATATATATATATATGGTGTTTTTACATCATGCACCCCATCAAACTTAGATATCTCACCTCTCAGAATCATGCCCACTCTTAAGATCTCCCCATTTACAAAACTGCCCTTTAGTGCTGTTCATTTACTTACTGGAGCATAATTAAACTCCCTGTGGCCAGAGCCTTAAAGAAAACAAGTTTTTCCCTACCCTCACCTCTGCCAGAGGCCATCAATGCAGAAGTGAGGCATTGTGTCATTTACCTATGTTCTAGCCTTCAGATCTTGTGTACAATGACATCTTTCTCATAATTTTTTTTTTAAAAGTTCACTAATAAGTACATTCCCTGCTACTCTCTCTGGGATTGGGATACTTTGCTCAAGAGAATAATCTCCATATCCAACCATTTGCCTGCAAATTTTAGAATATCATTTTTTTTTCTTACTGTAGAGTAGTACACCATTGTGTAGATGTACCACAGTTTGTTAATCCATACTTCAGTTGAGGGACATCTAGGTTGCTTCCAGGTTCTTGCTATTATGAATAATGCCACTATGAACATAGTTGAGCTAATGCTTTTGGGATGCAAGTGTTCAACTTTAGAATATATGCCCAATAGTGGTATTGTTGGATCATTGGGAGATTGATTTCCAGTTTTCTGAGAAACTGCAATACTGCATTCCAATTTATAAAAGGGTTTCAGAGCTAAAAAGAAAATTCTCAACAGAAGACTTATAAATGGCCAAAAGACACTTAAAGAATTTCTCAACATCCTTAGCCATCAGAGACTTGCAAATCAAAACAACTCTAAAATATCATCAGAATGGCTAAGATCAAAGACACAAATGTGTCTTTTATATAGCAATAGATGATAAATAACTAGTTTTAAAAAATCACAGATGACAGCCTATGCTGGAGGGGATGTGGACCAAGGAGAATACTCCTTCATTGCTGGTGAAAATGTAACCTTGTACAGTCACTTTGGAAATCAATATGATGGTTCCTGAAAGAATGGTAATCAAATATAACCACTTATCCAGCAATACCGCTATTGGGCTTCACAGTTAAAATGCACATTTTTTTGCCTCAAGGGTATTAGTTCAAGTAATTTTATAGCAGCATTATTCATAAAAGGAAGATCCTGGAAAAAAAATACTAGATGTCCTTCAACTGAAAAATTGATTACAAAATTGTACATTTTCACAATAAAATGCTACTCAGTGATTCAAAAAAATGAGATCCAGAAATTGTAAGCAAATGGATGAATCTGGAGAGCATTATCTTGAGTGAGTTAACAAAGACTCCAAAAGATAGACATGGTATGTACTCTCTCATAAGTAAAATTTAGACATAAAGCCAAGAATAACCAGGCTACTATCAACAAATCTTGAGTGGCTAGATAACTAAAGAAACATGAGAGACATCCATAGCTCCCCTGGGAAGAGGAAATAGGGAAGACCTCCTGAGTAAATTGAAATCATATGGGGCAGTAAGCAAGGGAAAGTGGGAAGAGATCATGAGAGAATGGGATAGTTGAGTGGGTGGAGCAACAGAGAGGGAGAACAAAGAAATAGATATCTTGTTAGAGTGAGTCATTGTGGGGTTAGAGAGAAACCTGGTGCTAGCAAAACATCCAAGAACCTACAAGGTATTCCTGGCTAGGACTCCAAGCAATGGTGGAGAGGGCACCTAAACAGCACATCCCCTATTATCAAGTAAATGACCACCCTAATTGTCATTATAAAACCTTCATTCAGCAACTGATGAAGGCAGAAGCTGAGATCTATAGCTAAGCACTGAGTTGAGATCCTAATCTCGCTGAACAAAGAGAGCAGAGAGTATATGAGCAAATTTATTAGGATCATGAGGAGGAGACCCATAGAGATGGCTGACCTGAGCTACTGGGAGCTCACTGACTCTATTATTGCTGCAGAACTTTCAATGGAAATAAACTAAACCCACTGAATGTTGATGACAGTTGAATGGTATGGGAAGTTTGTGGAGCCTCTTGCTGTACCACCAGAATTTATTTCTGGTGCATGAGCTGCCTTTTGGAAGCCTATTCCCTACAGAGAAACACCTTACTCAGCCTTGATACAGGGGTGAGAAACTTAGACCTACCTCAACTGGATATGTCAGAGAAAACTGACTCACCTTGGAATTTATTGCCCTCCATGAGATATGAATGAAGAGATGGGGTAGAAGGAGGCTGACATAGGATTGGGAGGAGGAGAATGAGGAGAGCCGTGGTGATTATAAGAAAAAGCTTTTTAAATAAAAAATGTATTAAATATTTTCCATAAAGTTTGAATAAAGTAGTGAATAAAAAGCAATGTGATCTGGGTTTAGATCCCAGCACTTATACTGGGAAGCTCAGGGCCACTTGTAACTACAGCTCCAGGAGCCATGACACCCTTTTCTTTCCTCTCTCTCTCTCTCTCCCCTCTCTCCTTCCCTCTCTCACTCCCCCCTCTCTCACACACATACACACACTCACATACACACAATCACAGAGAATATTTTTTCTAAAAAAATAAGAAAAAGAGAAACACTGCTTAACAATTCTTACACTTTTAATATTTGCCAAAAAAATTTCAGCTACATGTTTACCATACTACTTACAAATTATGAAGGAAATTACATCTTCTACCATGATAACCATGGATTATCTTCTAGGGTTCTAACTGGCTACAATTACTCTCACTTTTGCAAAAAGAATTTCAAAAATTAGAAATATCTTGGCTAGAGTAACACAGAGTCCATGAAAATTCAGTGAGGACCTTTATGCTATGCTAGATTTCAAAATGATGCAGACACTCTGACACATATCTGTGGAGATTTCTGAGGTAGAATTCTACCTTGGTGAATTGTCAGCCCCTTGAAATACAATTTAGTAACAAGATACTGGCTGTTTTCAATTCTGATTGAATCACTATTATGTCATTTCTGCTAGCCTCAGGTTAGAGTAGAAAGATTATCAGTGACCACTTCAAAGTGACATTGTTCAAGATACTCTTTTTACCTTACAAAAAAGATAAGTCAGTTTGTATTTTCATAATCAGATCACCATGTTTGCTCTGTATTGATTGTATTTACACTTTTCTCTCTCACTCATCATTAATTGTAGTTGGGCCATTGTGGCTTATGAAAGTAATGGAGTTTCCCTTGGGAAATATAGGGTTTGAGGAAGAAGTCATAACCTCCCAAATCCATTGCTTTCATAATAGTAATACAGATGTAGTTACTCAGATTGACACTTTAAACTTCTATTTCCTTTACTTTACTCTCATGGAATCGATGCCAGGCAATTACCAATGATTTCCTCTGGCTTTTTCACTCTGCTCTCAGTCTTAGGTCTGGACTCAACAGTCATGTCATACAATGGTATCAATGAACTGTCAGGGCTCATGCCACAAAGAATGACAGGACGGCAAGAAAATGAAACTAGCCATAAAATCTCTAGAAAAATAATGACAGAGTCAGATGCATTGAACATAAAGAAATGGGGAGCAAATTAGATGATAAACTATAGAATAGGTTTTCATTTGTCATATTTTCATTAAACTCAGGACATTACCTGCTGAAATGACTGTGAAAAAAGTAGATGAAGGAAAGCATTGTATGGTATGTTTCATTTCTCTTGTTGATTAGTTATACACTCAAAAAATCTGGTAACTTTAGAAATTTATTGACCATAACTTCAGCCTTATCTTCTCAGAGAAGAGAAAAATATTTGACATAGAATAAAATTAATTCTGCTTCAAGAACCTTCCAATCTCTTTCATACATTCAAGGGTTGATCCACTTAGAGGCCATGCATTTTCCAACTCTACATATCAACTTTTTTCTTGTTTTTTATTGAGTTTAATTACAGTATTATTCAAGGACAATTGAATTTTTAAAAGCATTTGTTGTCTTGTATGCTTCCCTTGCTCTTGATGTCTTTACAGTGCTGTGTTGTTGTTTAGACTGAGTAGCAGGGCTATTTATCTAGGGATCAAGGGAGCATTTTCATTTGAAATCTATAAAGGGAAATAATAAAATGATAACAATTCCAGTGCTCTAGTTCAATTTATTGTTTTTCTTTTATTTGTCAACACTATGACATATTTTTGACAATTTTGCTAAGAATGATCACAAAATCCAGACAAATGAAAGAATGAAGTTTCCTACATGTTTTCTAAAAAGCTAAAGTTGTTGGCCACAGGTAGTGATGTTTTTATTTCTGAATCTGGAAGATTGGTTAGGAAGCACTCTAAAGGTCAGAATTCAAGACTTCTCTAAATAGGGTGTTGGGGAAGTATCTCAACTGGCCAAGTGCCTGCCATACAAGCACAAAGATCCAAAATCTGATCCAAAACCAACATTAAAAAAATAGAGCAAAGAGCCAGGCATAATTTTATGCATTTGTTACCATAGTATAAAGAGGAAAAGAAACAAGCAGATCTTTGGATCTTTGTCAGCCAGCCTAGCCAATCAGTGAGTACCAGGTCAGTGAGAAATCCTATCTCACTATTTAAAGGTAAAATGAATTTAGGGAAACATTTAACATTTATGTCCAATTTTTCTCCCATGCATGTACATGTGTATATGCACTTACACACAGAGAGGTTTGGAAAAAGAATTCTACTTAGAAGATGAGATATGAAATTCATGTGTATTATATATTGAATATTAAATATCCCTACAGTTTCATGTGATAAATGCTTGGTGACTTTCTGGTGCCTCTAACGAAAGAGGTTCTGAAAACTTAATGAGATAGGGCCTTGTTAGAAGAAGTAGTCACAGAAGGCTTACATGTGAATGTTCTTCAATCCTTTACTTGCTCCCTGCATCTAGTCTCCTAGGAAGTAGACAGCCTTCCTTTCACTGACTTGAAGTTCTGTTTACCAAGCCCAGTCAACCACAGGCTAAATCTCTGAAACTAAGCAGAAAAATTTTCTTTCCTCTAACTTGTGATCTGTGTGTAGGACAGAGCTATACAAAGAGCTATGCAAAGGTCAAGTTGGTTAACAGCTGAAAGGTAGAAGGCTTAATGCCACTTAAGAATTGTAATGTAACAAGTGATATTTCTGTGGGACTGTCCTATTGAAGTATATAGAGGAATGAAGACATGAAGTATATGAGAAAATACAGTGGATGTGATTCCTGTGAAAGAAACTTCAGTAATTAATTTAAACATTTTATAAATTAAAAAGTGCAGACATAAGGAAACCATTTGATTAAAGCTAATGAGTCTCTTACCCACCCAGTTTAATGCAGCAACAGAAAGAATGTTGCTGCTAAACATAAAGGATTTGCTTGTCCTTACGCAAGGATGGATTCCCATGATATGTGTATCCTGAGTGAGCTAGGGAAGACAGTGAAAAATATTTCTGGTTTTCCATTATCATACTGAATGGTGCACTCTAACATATTGCTCCTATTTCTCCAGAAATATATTTTTTTTTGTACTGGAGAAATTGTTACCTGACAGTAACAATCTCAAGAGGAAAAATATGGCTTTGACATCATTATAAAAGTCATTGGGGATATCAGGAGAAAGATTTTTATTTTTTAAATAAAGCATACACCTAACATCCACCTGACATTTGGACATACACTGTATGAGCTATCTACTTTTAAAATGACTCTTCTACAGCACTTATAAAATTTAAACACCATCCTTTCCATCAATAAGTTTCAAAGAATAGTCATCCCTTAACATGTTTTTTACTTTTTAACATGTTTTTAAATAGAAAACTGGGCAGGTTTTCAAATTTTTCACAGTCCTTAAGTATTGAGCAATTATTCACAACATATATTTATCATAAGTAAATATAATTTTAGTGAATCTACACACCTGCTGACAAGAGTGATTGACACATTTGGTAATTATAATAAAACTTTGAAGGGAATATCTTACCAGTTTGACATCTGGAGACAAGAAAGTGAAGCTGTAATTCCGCTAACATTTGTATCATGGCTTTCTTATGCTATTTTGAAAGTTACTTTCCATATTTAAAGGCAATTTCCTTAACCTATGCATTAGTCAGTGTTTTCTAAAGGAACACACACACACACATATGGCGATAAATCAGAATGGTTTATAGACTACACCCAAAATAGTCTAATAATAACTGTCTACAACTGAATCCAAGAATGCAGTTGTTTTATAGTTCACAAGGCTATATATCTCAATTGGTCTTCAGAAAATGTCAGAATTCCCAAGAAATCAGCCTCTATGACAGTATAAGGACGAATTTGTTCAGCCAGAGCAAGAGCAAGCAGGCAGAAAGCAAGCTGCCCTCCTCCATGCCTTTATGTAGGCTGCCAGCACAAAGTGTAGTGCAGATTAAAGGTGCATCTCCCCACTTCAAAAGATCTGCATTAAAGGTGTATCGTCCCATCTCAAAGAATTCACATTAAAAGTGTGTCTTCACACTTCAAATTATTTAATTAAGGAAAAATACCTCACAGGAATAACCCTTAGGTTTATCTAATTCCATATGTAATCAAGTTGACAGCCAAGAACAGTCATCAAAGCTGCCTGTCCCTGCAGTCTGGTTTCCTGCTGATTCATAAACACTGTTAACTCATTGTTGAAGGATGTGTTGAGTGAAAGGCTTTTTCTGAGGAGACACTATGTACACGTTCATTTACCCCAGAGAGGGGACTCGGACACACCAAGGTAAGAATACCACCATAGTCTAACCTGGTGAAGCATGAATTTTGAAGGATTTACTTATAGTAATATGGGTGAGGGGTTACTTACCAGATTAGGCAGCCAATTTGGTCTCAAGAATGTTTGTTTGGTTGATTTTGTTGTATCTTAGCTTGTCTAAGAGTCTTTCCTCAATTCAGCTTTGCCACTCTCAGAAACTCTGGGCTTTAATTGCTTACTCTAGCTAGCAGGGAGGGGTCTGGTGAATCTGGTCTATTTCATGGTCCTTCTTAAATTAGTTTGAGATGTTTACCCCTGTGCTTGCCTGTAGGATAATATGTTTCAATCTCAAAGAAAAACTTTACACAGCAGGATGAAATAATAAGACTATTGGATTTCATTATCTTCTTAGTGCTATGAATTGAAGGGGCCTTGAAATAAATTTGAACATGTTATCATTTTCATTTTTATAAATTAAAGGAACCTTGATAAATACGTTACAAAACCTCTGGCATTTACATGTCAAAAATGTTGAAGAATATTGTTGAAAAAAATTACTTAGTTAAAAAATCAAGAGAATAGATTATATTTGAAATGAACAAGTGTATAGAGCTACATAAAATTATAAAATTTACTTTGATTCTGAGCAGATATCTAAGAAAATAAAAACTCACTTAGACATCTTTTGTTTTAGCGTTTATTACTGTTTTACTGTGGAAATTATAATGTTAAAGAGAACTGAGTCTTTGATTCTTGTGAGCATTTTGATAATGAAATGAATTCTAATATCTCATACAAATGTGATGCTGTCTCAAAGAGAGACAATTTTTCACCATGATAAAAGATTTCAGAGGCATGAGAGCCCCTCCTAAGAAGAGGATCTGGGAGAAAAAGAAAGGGAAACTGAGAGAAGATACTTCGTGAGAATAAATGCTAAGGCCTGGAAATGGTGCTTTTGCTAATGCACAGGTCAAAGACTTCTGCTCTGCATACATAGTAAAAGTAATCAAGGCTGTCAGTCTGTCTGTCTTCAGAAGCACCTGGAAAGGCTTCCATTGTACCAGACTTACCTCATAGCAAGAAGAGAACCAGAACAAGCATCCCTGAGAAGAGCATCAAGCAGATTGCCAGCCTCTGCTCCTGTAGGCCTGGCAAGGGCAGCAAGGAGGGCAGAAGGATGCCAGCTAGTGTACTCTTCATTGTTATGCTGAGCTATCCACTGTACCTTATTATTGGGCCATTTACTAATTGTTGGGGCCACTGAATTATGAATGCATGCTTCCCAGCTCAAGACCTACGTTGTACTTAAGAGAATTCCAGATTCATGCTTTGTTCTGAAATAAAGCTTCCTATATATCTACAGAAAATTAATCTTGGGAAATATAAACACCTCCTAGATAAGCAAAGAGTCTCTGGTTATAAATCTGGCAATATTAAATGATGTGGAATAAGTAGATACAAAATAAAAAAGAATTTTTTAGAATCTGCTCCATGTAACAATTGATTAACACATTTTTAAGACAAGCTGTGGTACATGTAGTATTTTACTAATTTATTGGTACAGATAATACATTTCCTCATAGGACACATAAAACTTAATGATGTAATCAATTCTTTAGACATATAATTCTAAATTGGAAAAAGTAAATCACCAAAATTTTCTATCTTACAATTTTAGTGAAAATGTAAAATATTCATATTCTTCAAAAAAGAAATGGCTACCATTTATCTTTGTTTTTCCCCCTTACACCTCAGTGATCTACTTTATTGATATGCCACAAACTTCAATAAGACAATAAGATTCCTTGAACCATGTGGAAGAACAAGCATCCATGTCTCATTGCATTGTCAAATAGATCGATTACTTCTTTGGTTATAGTTACTCCAACGTGTTTAATGCTATTTGCAGCTATTATGAAGAATGATATTTCCCTTACTCCTTTTTCAGCCCTTTTATCTTTTATTTTATTCTTTTGAATAAAATTTATTCAGTCAATCCCGGAGCATGCAAGTTGGTGCATGAATCACCTTTTTCATCTTCCAAGGCTGGAATTATAGGTAGGTTTCAACAATTGCCTGGTATTTTCATACTGGTCTGCATTATTGAATCAGGAGGGCTTAATTCTCTGAGTAATTTAAGCCTGCTACCTTTTCTTCAGTCTCTACTCATGTATGTATATTTCATGAAAATTTTGATTTTGTTTACATATTGCACAGTTGAGCTTTTAGACTGTTCTTTATGCTTCTCTACCCAATGTGAGAGTAAACACATCTAATTCTTCTTCCCATTAACAACATTATTTATTCAATCTCATTTTTGCCCCTCTTCCTTTCTCCCATTTTTATCCCATACTTTTAGTATCTCATATCTTTACCTTGCATAGATTCAGGTGTCTTTGAAATATGTGGACTCACACCCTCTCTCCTGAGCTAATTTTCCACAAACAATCTTTTTTAACATTAACTGAAAATGAGTCCCTAACCTCATTTATTGTATTTCTTCCATACAGATAATAATAAATAAAATCTCACATATAGTGCATTATCATTCTTAAATTATCTTTCAAGAGTTACTCTCAAATAAACCTCTATTATGTATTGGATAGTATAACGTTTGCAAAGAGGCAGATTAGCATCTGTGGTTCATCTCACAGGCAAAAATATACTCTGAAAGTAATATAGAGGCTGCACCAGGCACCCTGAGCTTCTGAGCTAAGAATATAGCTTCTAAATCATATTCTTCCACTATACCACAACATATACCATTAGAATATTACCAATCATTCAATTAAAAAACCACAGCTGATTAAAAAAATAACATCTAGTACATAAATGCCAAAATAAAAATACAAAGACAATTTAGCTTCTTCAAAAATTATTGAAATTTCAATAATGGTCTATACGAGGATGAATTAGGTGAAATTTCAAGAATTCAAAGAATGAAAACATTCCAGAATTAATCTCAAAGGACAGAAATGTTCAAAGATGGCCCAGGAATGGAGTAGTTGTGTGAGAATTCTGAGAGCTTACAACGACACTCTAAGAAGAGAAAGCAAGGGTCTTGTGATCTCAATTTCTTCAAAACACATGATTGTTTTTGGAATGTGCTTTTCTGCTCCTCTCAGGTTTATCAGATAAAAGTGGGTTTGCTTCAGACTACCCATTACCTCTTCATACTGTTATTCAAGTAATGTTTAAACTGTTCTTTGTGTGCTTTTATGGAAAACATGCATTGGCCATGCATGGTTTGACTTTGTGATTCTACATAGCCTGAAATTATGTGAACTTTTTTCATACAACCTTCCTTTGCCCTCAGCATATAATTTGTCTGAGGCTTTGAATAAAAATGGCTACTGAATGAGACTCTAGGCTGCTGCATTTATCAGCTTGATTCTCATAGGTCCCATCCCTTTAGAAATAGTAAAAAGACACATCAAAACAAACCAAAAATAAGAGTTGAATAAATGAAAAAATCAATACAATATAGGAATAAAATTTTGCTAAGAATACAGAAATGAAGAAAAAAGAACTGAAATATTGGAACTAAAAAGTCAATTAAAGAGCTCCAAAGAACAACTCACCAACCAAACTGATGCAGCAGAGCACAGAACAAGCAACTGAAGTTGAAGGCAAGATGCATGGATAATAACATCCTTAAAAGACAATGTATTAAGAAGATGTTGGATCTATTGCTGTGAGAAACCACCAGGATTAAACCTAACTTCAGGAAGAAAAGTCTCACTTCTGCCTATGTTAGTTATTAAATTGTAATTATATTAACATAGTACATTAAAATATGGAGAAATAAGCCCTTTCTCTCAAATTTGCTTTATATAAATATTATACAGTATAATGATATATCCACCATGTAATATAAAATATAGTATATTATATATTCTTAATTATATAGTTAAACTTACTTCTACTTAAAACATTATCAACATTATCTAGGGAAGAGTCCATGACCTGTATATATGTGCTCAGTGTCTCAAGCAAACATTTGTCCTAACTAAGTTTGCAGAATTTAATTTTCCTACCAGAAAGTAAAAAACTAGGGTTTCTTTAAGTACAAAAAAATTAAGGAACGTGACAAAATAGAAAATGAACATTTAGAGTAGTCTATAGTGAGATGATATTAGGAAATCTAATGGCTATTCTGAAACATTTAGTTTATTGTACTCTGGTGGCCATTATTTTGTTACATATTGTTTTCCAATATATGAAGACACCCACTTTGATTTTTATGCATCTTGCCTGAGATCCTTCCTGCACCCTTACTCCCCTCACTCACCTCAGGGTGCATCTTACAAAGCTCAGAGCCACTTGCTGTGCTCTCCTGTAGGAGAAAGAAGCTTCAAAGCTATTAAGAGAAATGCCTTGAAGGACAAAATGACCTTTGTAACAAAAGGTGCAAATGCAGAGTTTTTGCAGATTGCTATATTTTTCTTCAAAAAAAAAAATACCTCTGCTATTCACATGTTATATTTAGGTAGAAATATTCCAGATAAATTGTACTCATTGGTTCTGATTTATATAATCACATGCTTTTTGACTTAAAAGGTCAGGCATGAGCATGAAGGGCAGAAAGAAAAAATGATAATGTAGATGAGGGATGATGGGTCTTTGAAATGTTTAAATAGGTCCCAGGATCAAGTGCTGTCTGCAGAGTCCCAGCACACTCTGGAGCAGGGGCAGATAAAATCTGCAGGTCACCATACCCGCAGCTCCTGCTGAGGGAAGTTGCATGGCTACTCACCGCCACCTCGAACTGAGCGAGCCAACATCTGCAGGGATCTCTGAAGGACAGACTCAGACCCTGACCAGAGAGGTGACAGGAGGCACACAAAACCAAGTGCCACAACTGACCAGGAGCCATCTAATCGTGAACCACTGAAGCCATGGGCAAACGTCAGTGCAAAAATTACATAATAATACAAAGGACAACATGGTAACTCCAGAAGAGAGTGGCGATCTTACAAATACAAAACCTGAAATGAGCAATGAAGAGGAAACAGAAGCAAGCAACACCAAAAATTCCTTTTTGATGATCATCGAAGCTCTAAAAGAAGATATGAAAAAAAGCCTTAAAGAAATAGAAGAAAATACAAGCAAAAAATTGGAAGAGATGAACAAATCTATGAAAGAAACATGCCAGGAACTAAAAGCTGAAATGGAAGCAATAAAAAAAGGCACAAAATGAGGCAAAGATGGAAATAGAAAACCTGAAGAAAAAAGCTGGAACCACAGATACATGCATAACAAACAGAGTTCAAGAGATGGAAGATAGAATCTCTGAAGTGGAAGACTCAGTAACTCAAATAGATATATCAGTCAAAGAAAATAGTAAAACTAAAAAAGCCATAACTCAAAATGTTCAGGAAATCTGGAACACCATGAAAAGACCTAATTTGAGAATAATAGGAATAGAAGAAGGAGAAGAATACCAGCTCAAAGGCACAGATAATGTTTTCAATAAAATCATAGAAGAAAACTTTCCTAACCTGAAGAAGGAAATGCCTATGAAGATACAAGAAGCTTACAGAACACCAAATAGATATGATCCCCCAAAAAAAGTCAGCGCACCACATCATAATCAAGCCACAAAACATACAGAACAAAGAAAAAATTTTAAGAGCTGCAAAAGAAAAGGGCCAACTCACATATAAAGGCAGACACATCAGAATAACGCCTGAATATTCAATGGAAACGATGAAAGCTAGAAGGGATTAGTCAGAAGTTATACAGACGCTAAAACAGCATGGATGCCAAACTAGAATACTATACCCTGCAAAATTATCAATCACCATAGATGGAGTAACCAAGGTATTTCAGGACAAAGTCAGACTGAAAGAATATCTATCTACCAATCCAGCACTACAGGGAGTATTAGAGGGAAAACTCCAACCTAAGGACCTCAGATACACCCACGAAATCACAATCAATAAACTCACAGAAGAATACCCTAGAGAAAGGAAATACAAACAAGTTGCCACCAAAAATGGCAGGAAATATGAATCAATGGTCACCAATTTCCCTTAATATCAATGGTCTCAACTCTCCTATAAAACGTCACACACTAACAAGATGGATACAACAGCAAAAGCCATCCTTCTGTTGCCTACAAGAAACACACCTCAACTGCAAAGACAGACACAGGCTTAGAATAAAGGGTTGGGAAAAGATTTTCCAGTCAAATGGTCCTAAGAAACAAGCAGGGGTTGCAATCCTTATATCTAACAAAGTAGACTTTAAGCTAAAAGCAATTAAAAGGGACCAAGATGGTCACTACTTATTCATCAAAGGAAAAATTGGTCAAGAGGAGATTTCAATCTTAAATATTTATGCTCCTAATTTAGGAGCACCTACATATGTAAAAGAAACACTGCTAAAGCTCGAATCCCACATCAATTCTTACACCCTAATAGTGGGAGACTTCAATACCCCACTTTCAAACCTGGATAGATCATCCAGACAGAGACTCAACAGAGAAATAAAGAGTCTAAATGAGGTTATGATGCAAATGGATTTCATAGATATCTACAGATCTTTCCACCCAAAGGCAAAAGAATATACATATTTCTCAGCTCCTCATGGAACTTTCTCCAAAATTGACCACATAATTGGTCATAAAGCAAACATCAGCAGACACAAAAAAAATGGAAATAATCCCTTGTAACATATCGGACCACCAGGGCCTAAAGTTAGAGTTCAACAACATCAAAACCCAAAGAAAGCCTACCAACTCATGGAAACTAAACATCAATCAGCTGAACCATCTCTGGGTCAAGGAAGAAATTAAGAAAGAAATCAAAGTCTTCCTAGAATTCAATGAAAATGAATCTACAACAT
>PVIH01023288.1:0-25176 GCA_004025045.1 Sigmodon hispidus
CGGGTTTGTATGCCTCCTGTCACCTTTCTGGTCAGGGTCTGATTCTGTCTTTCAGAGACCCCTGCAGTTGTTGATTCGCTCAGTTCGAGGTCGTGGTGGGAGCCGTGCAAATTCCCTCAGCAGGAGCTGTGGATGTGGTCAGGGACAGAGTTTACCTGCCCCTGCTCCAGAGAGCGCTGGGATTCTGCAGCCAGCACTGTGTCCCGGAAGTGGAACCAGAAGCAATGGGAGCTCAACTCTCCCTCCCAGGCTGGGATATAGGCGCTGAGGCCTCTTGCCCCCTCCTGACCTCTGGGCGGAGTCTGAATCTGCCATTCAGAGACCCCTGTAGTTGGTTCGCTCAGTTCGAGGTCGTGGCGAGGTTTCCCTCAGCAGGAGCTGTGGATGTGGTCAGGGACAGAGTTTACCTGCCCCTGCTCCAGAGAGTGCTGGGAATCTGCAGCCAGCACTGGGTCCCGGAAGTGTAGATTACTTTTTGTAAAACAGTTTTACTCCATTGGTCTTACATATCCAGAAGCATGAGAGATTTCTTCATTTTCCAATATCTTCTTCAGTTTTATTCTTCAGTGACTTTAAGTTCTGGCCATACATGTCTGTTACTTCTTTGCTTAGAGTTAACCTAGATATTTAATGTTATTTGCAACTATTGTAAATAGTAACATTTTTCTGATTTCTTTTCCAGTTCTTTTTATCATTTGTGTGTAATAGGGCTATTAATTTTTTAAGTTAATCTTGTATTTTGCTACATTGCTGAGGCATTTATCAGTATAGAAATTTCTTGGTAGAATTTGGGGGTTACTTATATATACTATCATGTCATCTGCAAATAGCATGATTTTGTAACCTTTCCAATTTGTAACCCCTTGATCTCCTTTTGATCTCTTATTGTTTCATCTGAGACTACAAGGACTCTATTCATTAGATGTCCTATTCCCAAGGAGAGGGAGTAGCCTTGCCTTGTTCCTGATTTTAGCAGGATTATTTTGAGTTTCTCCCCCATTTAATTTGATGTTGGCTGTTGGCTTGTTGTACATTGCCTTTATGTTTAGACATTTTTTTCTGAGTCCTAGACCTCTCCATGTCTTTTGTTATGAAATAGTATTAGCTCAAGAAACTGGAGGTCAAGAAACCTAAAAACCCAATTGGAAAATGAAATACAGAGCTGAAAAGAGAATTCTCATCAGAATCCAAATGTCCAATTAAAGAATTGCTCAATAGCCTTGGCCATCAGAGAAATGCAGATCAAAACAACTCTGAGAGACCATCTTACACCTGTCAGAATGGCTAAGATCAAAAATAGATGACAGCCTTTGCTGGAGATAATGTGGAGCAAGGAGAACACTCCATTGCTGGTGGGAATGTAAGCTTGTACAGGAACTTTGGAAAGCAGTATGGAGGTTCCTCAGAAGACTGAAATTAAATCTACTCAATGATTCAGCAATACCAATATTGGGCATATACCCAAGGGATGCACATTTTTAGCTCAGTTGTTTTCATAATAGCATTCCTCATAATAGCCAGAACCTGAAAACAACCCAGATGCCCCTCAACTGAAGAATAGATTAACAAATTATGTTACATTTACACAATGGAGTACTACTTAGAAGAAAAAATATTTTGAAATTTGCAGGCAAATGGATGAATCTGGAGAATATCATCCTGAGTGAGGTAACACAGACCTAGAAAGACAGACATGGTATGTTGTTCCTCATAAGTGGATTTTAGATGTAATACACAAGATGACAGGCTACAATCCAGACCACCTCCAGTAGCTAGGTAACAGGAAAGTTAAAAGAGACATTCACAGATTCCCCCTGGAAAAGAGAAATAGCGAAGTTCTCCTAAGAATGTTACCATCATGTAGGAGGTAGGAAAAATAAGGGGAGGAAAGAAAAGAACATGAGAGAAAGGAATAGGGGAAGCAACAGAGAGGTAGGGAAAAGAAGTGGGTATCCTGATAGAGGGAGCCATTGTGGGATTAGAGAAAAATCTATTCCAGGGAATACCCAAAAACTCACAGGATGAGCCCAGCTAGGACTCCATGCAATAATGGAGAGGAAGCCTAAACTGACCATTTTATATTATTATATGAATGACTTCTCTATTTGCCATTATAGACCCTTTATCCAGTTGGTTATGAAGCAAATGAAAAGATTCATAACTAAACACATGGCTGAGCTACTGATACAGCTGAAAAAAGGGAAGAGAGATTACATGAGCAAAGGAATTGGATCATAATGGGGAAACCCTTGGAATAGGCAGTCCTATGCTGTTTGGTGCTGGCAGACTCTGAAATAACAGCTAAAGAACCTTCATGGAATTGATCTGAAACCCCTGAATGTAGATTATAGTTGAAAAGCATGGGCAGTTTCTGGAGCCTCTTGCAATTGGACCAGAGTCTATCCTGGATCTATGAACTGACTCCTTGAAGCCCATACCTAGCAGGAAAACACCTTGTTCAGTCTTGATACTTGGGTGAAGTATTCTGCCCTACCTCAACTGAATATAGCAGACAAAATTAACTCACCTTGGGAATACATGCCTTCTCTGGGTTGTGAATGGTGATGAGTGTATTGGAGAAGGATGGGGAGAAGGGGCAGGAAAATGAGTAGTGGGGTGGATAAGAAATTTTAAAAAAAGAAGTAAAAAGTTAATAATATTTTTTTAAAAAAATAGATCTCTTGGGGAGAAGAGGAGAGAGAATGGGCGAAGGCATATGATGGATCACAATGGCTGATTTGGGGGAAAGACAGAGAGCGAGAACAATGAAAGATATATACTGAAGAGGGAGTCATTATGGGATCAAGATCAAATATGGTCCTAGGGAAATTCTCAGGAACCCACATTATGACCCTAAATAAAACTCCTAGCAATTCTGGAAAGTGTGCCTGAACTAGCCTTCCCCTATAGTTGGATTGGTGACTACCCTAATTATCATCATAGAACCTATATCCAGTCAGTAACTGATGGAAGCAGATGCAAAGACCCACAGCCAAGCACTTGCCAACATCCTGGAGTTAGTTGAAAGGAGAAAAGTTGGATTATATGAGCAAATGAGGGAGTAAAGATCATAATGGAGAAAACCACAGAGACTGCTGATCTGACCTAAAGGGAGCTCAGGAACTCTTGATTGACAGATGGAAAGCCTGAATGGAGCAAAACTAGGCCCTATGACTTAAAAAAAAAAAGTTTATGGCTTGATTTGTTTGTGGTATACCTGGCACTGGGACCAGGACTTATCCTGGGTCATTAACTTGCTTTTTAGAGCCTATCTCCTGTGGAGAAATGCTTTGTTCAGCCTTGATGCATGGTGGGAAAGAGCCTTAGTCAAGCCACAACTCACTCTGCCAACCTATGTTGACAATCCAAGGGAGGCTTAATCCTATATGAGGTGTGGATGGAGAGAGAAACAAGAGAAGGGGAGGGAAGAGAAATAGTGTTTGGCATGTGAAATAATAAACAAATTAAATTTAAAAAGGAAAACAATTAAATATATATATTCTTTGATCATTTTCAGGCTGAGGAAAGTAATTACAAACTTCAAGAATAAATATATTAGAAAATTTAAATTCATAATTACAATTTGTAATCATAGAATTAGAAAACTAATTAATGAGTATGTAGTGTTATATAGAATTATCCTCAATTAAAATTACTGAGATTTTATTTAAAAAGATATGAGTTTGGCCAAAAATATTAAGTTAAATTTTATTACAACAATAGAAGAATACTTTTCTGAAATTCTTGTGTGAAAATTATTTATATTTAAAATTTAAGACAAAGAATTAACAACATTCTGTTTGTTCATTAGTAAATATCATATTGTCTTTAAAATAATAAATAAGATCTAAGTAAAAAATGAGTATGAATATTTAATACAAGCCATATTTGCTTGCATTAAATGTATTTCATATACTTAGTCCCATTATGTAAAATAATTAGTATACTTTTCTAAATATTATGAATTTCCTTTGAGAGCCAGTAATTTGCCTATGAACCTTTTCATAGCATTTTTCATATCTTTATTTCTCAGTGTATAAATAGCTGGGTTTAGCAAAGGTGTAAAAACAGAATAAAATACAGCAAGAAATTTGTCCAATGAGGTGATACTGAGGGGCCACACATAGATAAAGATGCAGGGCAAAAAAAATATCATCACCACTGTTATATGGGCACTGCATGTGGACAGAGCCCTAGATGCACCACCTTTAGAGCTCTGATGAACAGTGATAAGAATGTAAGTGTAGGAAATGAGCAACAGAGTAAAACAGGTTACAGCCACAACCCCACATTCAGCATTCATTAAAGTATTTAAATCATGATAATCCATGCAGGCTAGCTTGAATACAAGTGGCATGTCACAGAAAAAACTATCTATTTCATTAGGGCCACAAAAAGGCAGCTGCACAACCACTACCAAGTAACTTACACCATGTATAAAGCCAGTGATCCAAGAAATCAGCACCAAGGCAGAGCATCTTTTGAGGTTCATAATGGTGAAGTAGTGGAGTGGTTTGCAGATGGCCACATAGCGATCATAAGCCATTACCACCAACAGCACCATCTCTCCTCCAGCAATGCAATGGGAAAAGAAAACCTGGAACATGCAGCCTGCAAAGGAAATGGTCTTGTTTTCTCTGAGAAAGTCTGATATCATCTTAGGAGTAGTGTTTGAGGAAAGACACATGTCGACAAAAGACAGGTTGGCCAACAAGAAATACATGGGAGAATGGAGATGTGGGTCAGTGGTGATTAAAACAAGGATGGTAATATTTCCAGACACAATGAGCAGATACAACATCAAAAACATCACAAAGAGTAAGTCCTGAAGATTCTTTGAGCTGGCAAGTCCCCCAAGTATAAATTCTGACACCAGAGACTGATTGCCTCCATCCATTTTACTCAGTGTGTCCTCAAAAGTAATCTGCAGAGAAAGAAATATAGTCAACTAGTCAAAGGAGGAATTCTCAGTTCTCTGTAGAATTTGACATACACTTTGAAACTTACATGAATGGAAATTACAAATGTAAAGAGAAATCTAAGGCAAATATGAGTGCCATTACTGCCCAAGTGAAAGCTAATGAGCCAAGAGCAACTTCTCAAAAAAGAGAAACATTAGGTGGGACTGTTATACACATGCTCTATCATGAAATTTCTCTAAAGGAGAGCAGTGAGGAAGGAGACAGCAATGTGAAACCCAAAAATTCATGTGATTTCTTAAATAAATAATCTGAACTTGTCTCAAGCAATCATAATTTTCTATAACAAAAATGAGGATTCAATTTAGAAATTGCATTGAAGTTCAGGACAAATGGTCAGACAGTTGTTCCCATTTTTGCAAGCATTTATGAATATCTCTTTGAGCATTATTAGATAATATCTGTGACATAAATAAATTAAAATTTTTAGCTTAAAGTTCTGAAGTAGGAATGGCAAAACCTCAGTTGAGAAGAATATTGAACACAATATGAGATCTACACAGATACCAGATAAAAACACTAAACCAGGTTCACAGTTTTATATTGATAAACAGATATCATTGAATTTATTTATTCAGCTAAAATGATTTAAAAAGTAACATTACAAAACCTATAGGAATGGATTTACCAAAGCACAAGGCAAAACATATTTCAAACCTGAGCTCTGAAAGTCATGCTTATTTCAGTTTTAGGACTAGAAAATTTTGATCTTAAGTTGTATCAACAGATATTGAGAATCCTTAGACTTCAAAATATTGTAGTTTCTTAACATGAATATCATATTATACCATCAATCTATCATCAGCATATTTTCCCATTATATTAGTAATCAACTAATCATCTTTGTTGTTTTAAAAAACAGAATAACATATACATGTAAGCATAGCTGTTCTTTGACTTTCAGCCTTGGATGAGAGTGACATTATGCCTTCAGTGAGCATCAGTTATTCACCTCAAAGCACAAGAGGAGTACTTATACTGATTTAGCAGCCAAAATTCAAGCTGAATAGTATTCATTTTTTCTCCATTTAATGATTCTCATCTTGTGGACCTTACCATCCTTTATCCTTTGAAATGGAAGGAATACAGCAGCTGAACAATGGGATCCCTAATGCTATTATCAGATCTTTTTTTTTACATTCCCGATTTCTGAGAGCTCAGATAGGTGGGGTAAGAATGAAAAACAAAGTTTGAAAAATGTCAGATAACATCTTAAACAGAACAATGATAGCAGATATGTAAACACATATGTCTTACAAAGATTTATCAAATGTCTAAGAAAAATTCACTGGTTGCACAGCCAAGAGTTTATGTTCCTTGATAATTTTTATTTTTTCACATTTCAGCTTCTGGTCAACCTGAACATTTTGAGAACAACTTTTTAGAGTTTTGTTTTAATTATTTACTTATTTTTTGAGATTACAATATAATTACCTTATTTCCCCCTTTCTATTCATCCCAACAAATCATATAATAGACCACCTTCATGCTCTTTTTCAAATCCATGGCCACTTTATTTTCAGTAACTGCTATTGAATGCATTATATGCTTATACCTAAATATTACCTGCTCAGTCTGAAGAATGTTACTTGTATATATAAGTTGTAAGAGGTGACCATTTTCTACATGCTCTTCCCTGAGTAAGACTACTTCTCCAGCTTCCTTCATTCTTTGTATAGTGTTGAGTATCTTGAACTTTGCCCTGTGCCCTTTAGTATCTTTTGTTATTGTTTTTGTTCTTCACAAGTCTGGTCAGTCATAATGGAACTGTGCCACAAATGATTGGAATTACTATCTAAGAGAGTAAGTATATTTCTTTTCAGAGCTGTGTCAGTCTATCCTGTTGATCTCTGCTGCAAAGTAGAACCAAGTCTCAAGTAATGCCTTTTAGATTATCTCCTTTGTATTATATATGTAGAACACTGTAGATGCAGAATATCTGTAGATGCAAAAGAAATCCTACACCACCTTTATGATACCATGATTCATCAAAACACTTTTAATGCTGTTACTCAAAATGGTTTTTATTAGGAGATGAATGCATTAGTAAAAATGGTGTCAGATACTATGATAGTTTAAAAAATAGAAATTATACACTCAATTTAATATGTAATAAATGTGTATAATAAAAAGTACTACATATAGCCATCATTAAACCTTTATAGTATCCAGTGTACAATGTCACATGAATGGTCACCTTTTATTACATTTCCTAGTGTATTTTTAAACTATATCATTCTTAAAATTGTAAGCAATTACTTTGTTGTTCTACAATTACCATGTGTGATCAAATAGATAAATACAGAGCCAAGCACCCAAGTCAATATTAAACACAGATCATTTCTAAGCTTATGTGGAATGTGCACAGAGTGTGTCCTTGAGTTAACTTGTAAGGAAGCTCTTACAGGGCTCAAAAGATGATAAAAGGGAGTTATCATGCCACCTTGTAAAAAGCTGTGGGTTTTCTTGTTTGTTGGTTTATTTGATGTTTTCTTTTCTATTTGAAGTTAAATTATAATTAATTATATCATTTTCCCTTTATCTTTTACTTCTATCCTGCCCATATACCTACTCCCAATTTGTGGCCTCTCTTACTTTAATTACTGTCATATTTATTAAATATTGCATATCCATAAATATGTAAATACAAAAAGTGATATTTTACTATCTTCTAATAGTTTGTTCTGCTATTAGACTTGTTGCTGTTGCATCTTTGTCTGTTTCTCTGATTGTTTTGTTTTGATAACAGGAGGTATAGGTTTATTTTAATTTTTAAATATGCTTTAATTGAAATATATTTACATTACTTAACTATCTCCCTTCCCTCCCTCACATTTCTCCCAACTACCTTTCCTAAATTCTTTCAGTACACCACTAAAGTTGATAGCCTCTTTTTTTTTTGGTAATTATTCTTACCTATTTGTAACTCTGTGTGTTTGTGTGTGTGTGTGTGTGTGTGTGTGTGTGTGTGTGTGTGTATTTATATGTGTGTGAGAAAGAGAATGTATATATATAAATATTAGTATACAAAAACATACACTCATAACCTGTTGAGTAGAATTTTAGTATTATAAATGAATTCAGAGCTGACCACTCAGCATTTGAAAACAAATTAAGGAGCTAATCTCTGGAAGCTGCTAACTCTCCTTCTCCCTAGAGTCATTCATTATCAGATTTTTAAAATCTGAGTTTTATAATAACCATGTATTATGTTTATTCTCATTTTATTTGCTATCATATTTACTATTTCAATGCTGAAAGCCATCTTATATAATATTCACTGTGAATTAAAAATATTTTGTCTGGTTAAGTTGAAAGAACTATGTTACAATCGTAGCTATATACTGCTATTATGGCTTATTTGACAAAGAATGATAATCATCCGATGTAAACATGAATAGCAGAGGAATATGAGAGGTAAAGAAAACTCATTATTTGGTCTCCAAAGATGACAAAAGACAAACAATTCCCAGCCCAAAACATATTGAGAGTATTGATCAAAAGAGAGAACTAGAAATATTTTAAGAATTACCTAACAGAAGAATATCAGAGAAATGACTTACCAAACTCATGGTTTTCTCTTGAGTCAGATTTCCATTCCATCTGCTGTGTGATTATAGAGACATTTATATTGTGTTGAAACAGTGTTCTTTTCAGCTTGACCAATCTTCATTTCCTGAAACTGTCCCATGGGTGAGCCATGTCACTTGTTCTATATTCTGAACAAAACAAGAGCCTTGGAAATAATTATCTTGGACATCTCTTAGGAATTTCCCTATAATAATTAAGCCACTAAACCTACAGAATAAGGAAAGGATACTAAGAGCTGCAAAGGTAAAAGGCCAAGTTACCTATAAAGGCAGACTCATCAGTACAAGACTAGAAACAATGAAAGCCAGAAAGTAATCATCCGATGTTTTACAGACACTAAAAGACCCACTCACTGTTGGCAGCCTAGACTACTAAACTCAACAAAACTATCAATCACAATTTATGTAGTAAACAAGATATTTCACTACAAACCCAGATTTAAACAATACTTATGCACAAGTTTGGCCCTAAAGAAAACACTAGAGGAAAAAACTCCAACCTAAAGAAGTTATATACACCCATGAACTCACAATCAACATATAATCCCACAGAAGAAAAATCCAAAAAAGGAAACACACACAGAAACACAAACACCAAATATAACGGAAATCTCAATCACTGGTCATTAATAACCCTAAATATCAATTAACTCAATTCACCTATAAAAAGATACAGAATAGCACAATGGATAAAAAAAGAAGAATTTATCCTTCTGAGGCATACAACAGACATACCTAAAATCAAAGATAGACACTGGTTCAGAATAAAGAGTAGGGAAAAGACTTTCTAATCAAATGGACCTAAGAAACAAGTTTAGTATAGCTATTCTAATATCTAAAACAAAAACAAAATAACAGACAACAAACTAAATTCAATAAAAAGAGATCAGAAAGGATATTACTTATTCATCTCAGTAATAGCGAACATCAAAATAAATGGAGATAACTCTGGGAAAATCTGAGAGCAACACAGACGCCATAGAGTCACCAGAGCTGCCAGCTGACACAGGTGAAATGCTGCTGAGGAAAGGAACGGAGCTGCATGGCTGAACAGGATAAGAAAGATGGGTTAGTTTAAGAGCTAGCAAGTTATATTGCTGGGCCCTAGGCCAATCAGCATAAAATTAATGAAAGCATCTATGTGGGGCGAGTTCTGGTTCCGGGACCAGGTGCTGTCTGTGGAGGAGTCCCCACACACTCTGTGGAAGACAGAGATAGACTTTGACTGCCAGGGTCCCCCCAGCTGATGCTGAGGGAATTTGCATGGCTACCTGCCTCCAGCTGATCAAACAGAGAAGGACTGAGGACTCTGAAAGTCAGACTCAGACTCTGCCCAAAGGTGAGGTGGGTTCAGCAGGCCCCAGCCCCTGAATCCCTGCCAGGGGAAATTGTGTTCCCGTCCGGTTTCAGTTCCGGGACCAGGTGCTGTCTATGGACCGTGTCCCCACATACTCTGTAACAGACAGAGATAAACTTAGGCTTTCAGGGTCCCCCTAGGTGCTGCTAAGGGAACTCCCAAGGTCACCCCGCCTACAACTGCTCAAACAGAGAAGGATTGAGGACTTGAAATTCTGTCCCCTGATGAGAGCAGAGGTAGAGACTGAGCAGAACTTTATTCAGAGGTGACAGGAGACACACAAGCCCGTGTGCCATGGCTGACCAGGAGCCACCTAATTGTGAACCACTGAAACCATGGGAAGACACCAGTGCAAAAATATATATAATAATATAAAGAACAACAAGGTAACTCCAGAAGAAAGTGGCGGTCCTACTCAGACCTGAACTGAGCAATGAAGAGGAAACAGAAGGAAGCAACACCTAAAATTCCTTTATGATGATCATCAAAGCTCTCAAAGAAGATATGAAAAATTGCCTTAAAGAAATAGAAGAAAATACAAACAAAAAATTGGAAGAGATGAACAAATCCATGAAAGAAAACCAAGAAAAAGTAAACCAAAAAATTAAAGAACATGCCAGGAACTAAAAACTGAAATAGAAGCAATAAAAAAGGAACAAAATGAGGCAAAGATGGAAATAGAAAACCTGAAGAAAAAAACTAGAACCACAGATATGAGCATAACAAAAAGAGTTCAAGAGATGGAAGATAGAATCTCTGAAGTGGAAGACTCAGTTGCTCAAATAGATATATCAGTCAAAGAAAATAGTAAAACTAAAAAAGCCATATCTCAAAATGTTCAGGAAATCTGGGACACCATGAAAAGACCTAATTTGAGAATAATAGGAATAGAAGAAGGAGAAGAATACCAGCTCAAAGGCACAGATAATGTTTTCAATAAAATCACAGACGAAAACTTGCCTAACATGAAGAAGGAAATACCTATAAAGATACAAGAAGCTTACAGAACACCAAATAGATATGACCCCCTCAAAAAAAGTCAGCGCACCGCATTATAATCAAGCCACAAAACATACAGAACAAGGAAAAAATTTTAAGAACTGCAAAAGAAAAGGGTCAACTTACATATAAAGGCAGACCCATCAAAATAACGCCTGACTATTCAATGGAAACGATGAAAGCTAGAAGAGCTTGGTCAGAAGTTATACAGACACTAAAAGTACATGGCTGCCAAACTAGAATACTATATCCAGCAAAATTATCAATCACCATACACAGGTAAACAAGATATTTCATGACAAAGTCAGACTGAAACAATATCTATCTACCAATCCAGCGCTACAGAGACTATTAGAGGGAAAACTCCAACCTAAGGACCCCAGATACACCCATGAAACAATATTGGGGCAGTGGGACCATGGGACTGCCTGCAGTCTGCCCAGGGAAGGGATGTGGAGTTGTGGAGAAGAAAGAATGACCTGATGTGGTGGGAGGGGGAAGGGACCTTGAATAAGGATATATAAGGTTAGAAAGTGTGACTTCTTTGTTAATAATAATAATAATAATAATAATAATAATAATAAAAGGAAAAAAGAAAAAAAAAGTGTAAAGGGTTAGCAAGCTATATGCCTGGGCCCTAGGTCATTCAGCCTTAAAATTAATAGAAGCATCTTATTTTCTGTGGGATTGCAGGTCTGCATGTCTGTACTACAGGCTGGACAAGCCAGGAATTTCTTATTACACTTCTCTGTCAAATTAACAGTTATTTTTTCATATAATAGAAATGTTCCATTATGATTTGAGGCTCTCACTTCCTGTAGATTACTCAGTTGTCTGATAGGCATATATAGAGATCTGATAACTTTTAGGATTTCTAAGTGTCATGTTTCCTTTTCCCTTTGGGTTGCCGATACCTGATTCTCTTTATGTTTTGAGCCAAGAACTTGTTAATTATACCTTTGAAAACGCCAGCTTAGGTTCTATTTTTTTTCCTCTTTTTTTTTATTATGAATAAAGTCACATTTTTTATCCATATATATCCTTATTCAAAGTCCCTTCCCCCTCCCACCCCCTCCAGTCACTCTCTCTTCTCCATATCTTCCCATCTCCTCCCCAGCATGGGCAGGAGGTCCCAAGGTCCCAATGTCCCAAGGTCCCAATATTTCTCAGTTCAGCATTCACTCCTGGCCGATCCAGTTTCCTCCCCCCAGCATCAAGACTGAGTTAGGTATTCGTCTAGAGGAATGGGATCCAAGGTGCCCCTCCAAGGTGTTTCATTTCCAAAGTTGTTCAGGGGTTGTGGTTTGCAGCTTGGACATGCTTTGCTGTTTGCTTTTTTTGTTTGTTTGTTTAGAGTCCACTAATGAGTGAGTACATCCCCGTGCTTATCTTTCTGAGTTTGAAATACTTCGCTCAGGAAGATATTCTCCAAGTCCATCCCTCCAGAGGAACACTTGAGCCAGTCTTGATGTAGAGATGAGGAAAGTGGATTTGCCTGGAGTAGATGCTGAACTAAGCTACCTTGGGACCTTGAGACCTCATGTCCTTGCCGAGGAGGAGATAAGGAGATGGGAAGAAGAGTGAGTTGTAGGGGCGGTAGGGGAAGGGCATTTGAACAAGAGGATACATGAATAAAAACTGAGACTTTATTAATAATAAAAAATGAGAAAAAAAGAAAAAGCCAGCTTAGTTTTCAACCACTTTATGTTTACCTTTTTCAAAACAATTGAGATATCACCATTCATGGGGATGTAAAGTAGTAGAACCATTATGGAAGGTTTTACAGAAATTAAAAATGGAACTAATATATAAACTGATTATGCTGCCTCTGAGTATATATCTGATGTTTTTCAAATTAAGATGCTGAAAAATCTGCATCTCTAAATATCCGTAAATACAGCAGGGCAGATGCAATCACAAATCACATCAATAGTTACAGCATACATGGAGATTCCATACTAAGTGCCACCACAGAACTTACATCCAACAATGAATAGAGGTAGAGGCAGGGATACATGGCTGATAGCAAGTGAGGGGACTCTATATGAGCAAGGAGATAGGGACTATGAGGAAAATTCTCACAGTGATGGCTGGCTGGAGCTCTGGGGATCTCACTGAATCAAGAATAGCCACCTGTAAACCATGTGGAAAAGGAACTAAGCCCTCCAAGGATAGTCAACTGTCCACTGATGTGGGCAATATGTGGACTCCCAAGGGAAGGGTTCAGACTGTGTTTCTGTGTATGGACTGGCACCTTGGAGCCCATTCCCTCCAGAGGAACATTTAATCCATTCTGGATATTATGATGAGGCTATTGGACTTGGCTGTAGCAGATGCTAAACTAATCAACCTTGGAACCTCTTGCCCTTTTGGGGGAAGGGGTGGGGGATGGGGAGAAGGGAGGCTGAAGGCTGACCAGAATGGGTCTGGAGGAGGAAAGGACTAACATTGTCAATGATGGGCTGAATAACAGAGGGTCTTACTTGTTGTTGTTTCTATATTCACAAATATACAGCACTCAATATCACTTGTTTATAATTTTAAAAGTTTTTTTTCATAACTACCAGTACTCTACCCCTACCCTCCTTCCAGTCTCACCCAGTCTCTCCTTAGACTCACCCAATCCATTCCCCTATCCATTCCCCCAAGGAGGGCAAGGAGTCCCAAGGTGTCACAGTTCAGTCTGGCATATCCAATTCAGATAGGTCCAAGTCCCTTATCCCAGTATTAAGGCTGGGTTAGGTGTTTCAATGTCAGGAATGGGCTCTGAGATGTTCATGCACCAGGAACATAGTTTTATCCTACAGCAAGAGGCTCCACAAACTGCCCATGCCATTTGACAGTCATCTGCCTTTGGAAGGTTTAGTTCCTTTCCCTAAAGATTGCTCAGTGATTGTTTCTCTGTGGTTTTTCTCCTCATGATCCTGATCTCTTTACTCATATACTCTCTCTTCCCTCTCTTCACCTGGGGGATCTCAACATGGTGCTTAGCTATGGATCTCTGCATCTGCTTCTTTCTATTGCTGGATGAAGGTTCTGTAATTGCAACTCTTATGGTCATTCATTTGTTTATAGGGAAGGTCCTATTTAGGCACCCTCTCTACTATTGCTTAGAATCCTAGAGACATCGTGTGATTCTTGAAGGTTTCTGTAGCACCAAACTTCTTTTTAACTGCACAGTGGCTCCCTCTATCAAGATATCCATTTCTTTTTTTTCTCCTCTGTTGCTTCTATCACTTATTACTTGTTGTATGAGGTTTCTGGCCCAGACTTTTTGGTCTAGACCAGAAGTTTGACTGACAGTCTGGCAGTCCTGCAGAAAAACTCGCAATCTCACAGAGACATACAGATACTTTTTTTTATGTTTTAAAAGTTTTTTATTGTTAATCATTTTTTATTATTAAAAAAGGTCATTTTTCCCCATGTATCCCCATGATCACCCACCCTTTCCTGTTCCCAATTCCTCCCAGGCTGTCTTCAGCTTCCCCCCACCTCACTCACCAATCTCCTCCCCCAAAAAAGGACAGGAAGTCCCAAGGAGGGTCAGCTCAGCATAGTGCATCCATTCCAGGCAGGTCTGATTTTCTCATACCAATATGAAGGCTGGGTTAAAAACACCTCTGCAGGGAATAACCTCCAAGGTGCCAGCCCATTTACAAGAACACAGTCTAATGTCCTAAGGTTATCCAGGGACAGTTTTATTATTATTATCATTATTATTATTATTATTATTATTAACAAAGAAGTCACACTTTCTATCCTTGTATATCCTTATTCAAGGTCCCTTTCCCCCTCCCAACACATCAGATCATTCTTTCTTCTCCACAACTCCCCATCCCCTCCCTGGGCAGGCAGCAGGCAGTCCCATGATCCCACTGACCCAATATTTCTTAGTTCAGTCTCCACTCCTGCCAGATCCAGTTTTCTCCCCCCTCCCTCAAGAGTGAGTCAGGTGTTCCTCTAGGGGAAGAGGGATCCAAGGAGTCAGTCCAGGGTGTTTCTGATCCCAAGCTGTTCAGTGGTTGTGGTTTGCCCCTTGGGCATGCTTTGCTTTTTTCTTGTTTGTTTAAAGACCAATGAGTGAGTACATCCCCTGCTTATCTTTCTGAGTTTGCGATACCTCGCTTAGGAGGATATTCTCCAAATTCAACCATTTGCCTGCAAATTTTAGGATATCATTTTTTCTTACTGCTGAGTAGTACTCCATTGTGTAGATGTACCACATTTTGTTAATCCATTCTTTAGTTGAGGGACATCTAGGTTGTTTCCAGATTCTTGCTATTACAAATAACGCTGCTATGAACATAGTTGACCTAATGCCACTGGAGTGCAACTGTGCATCTTTAGGGTATACACCCAGAAGTGGTATTGCTGGGTCCTTGGGGAGATTGATTCTCAGGTTTCTGAGAAAGCACCATACTGAGTTCCTAAGAGATGTCCAAGATAATTATTTCCAAGGCTCTTGTTTTGTTCAGAATATAGAACAAGTGACATGGTTCACCCATGGGACAGTTTCAGGAAATGAAGATTGGTCAAGCTGAAGAGAACACTGTTTCAACACAATATAAATGTCTCTATAATCACACAGCAGATGGAATGGAAATTTGACTCAAGAGAAAACCATGAGTTTGGTAAGTCATTTCTCTGATATTCTTCTGTTAGGTAATTCTTAAAATATTTCTAGTTCTCTCTTTTGATCAATACTCTCAATATGTGTTGGACTGAGAATTGTTTGTCTTTTGTCATCTTTGGAGACCAAATAATGTGTTTTCTTTACCTCTCATATTCCTCTGCTATTCATTTTTACATCGGATGATTATCATTCTTTGTCAAATAAGCCATAATAGCAGTATATAGCTACGATTGTAACATAGTTCTTTCAACTTAACCAGACAAAATATTTTTAATTCACAGTGAATATTATATAAGATGGCTTTCAGCATTGAAATAGTAAATACAATAGCAAATCAAATGAGAATATACATAATACATGGTTATTATAAAACTCAGATTTTAAAAATCTGATAATGAATGACTCTAGGGAGAAGGAGAGTTAGCAGCTTCCAGAGATTAGCTCCTTAATTTGTTTTCAAATGCTCAATGGTCAGCTCTGAATTCATTTATAATACTAAAATTCTACTCAACAGGTTATGAGTTTATGTTTTGTATGCAAATATTTATATATATATATATACATTCTCTCTCTCACACACACATATAAATACACACACACACACACACACAGAGAGATGTGGGATTCGAGCTTTAGAAGTGTTTCTTTTACATAGGTATGTGCTCTTAAATTAGGGACATAAATATTCAGGATTGAAATCTCCTCTTGACCAATTTTTCCTGTGATGAATAATAATGACCATCTTGATCCCTTTTAATTGCTTTTAGCTTAAAGTCTATTTTGTTAGAAATTAGGATTGCAACCCCCGCTTGTTTCTTAGGACCATTTGACTGGAACATCTTTTCCCAACCCTTTACTCTAAGCCTGTGTCTCTCTTTGTGGTTGAGGTGTGTTTCTTGTAGGCAACAGAAGGATGGCTTCTGTTGTTGTATCCATCTTGTTAGGGTTAGGGTTAGGGTGATGTTTTATAGGAGAGTTTAGTACATTGATATTAAGGGATATTTGTGACCACTGATTGATATTTCCTGCCATTTTTTGGTGGTAACTTGTTTTTATTTCCTTTCTCTGGAGTATTCTTCTGTGGAATTGATTGTTTGTGGTTTCATGGGTGCATCTGGGGTCCTTAGGTTGGAGTTTTCCCTCTAATAGTCTCTGTAGCGCTGGATTGGTAGATAGATATTGTTTCAGTCTGACTTTGTCATGAAATATCTTGTTTACTCTGTGTATGGTGATTGATAATTTTGCTGGATATAGTATTCTAGTTTGGCAGCCATGTACTTTTAGTGTCTGTATAACTTCTGACCAAGCCTTTGTAGCTTTCATCGTTTCCATTGAATAATCAGGTGTTATTCTGATGGGTCTGCTTTTATATGTAAGTTGGCCCTTTTCTTTAGCAGCTCTTAAAATTTTTTTCTTTTTTCTGTATGTTTTGTGGCTTGATTATAATGTGGCACGCTTACTTTTTTGGGGGGTCATATCTATTTGGGGTTCTGTAAGCTTTTGTATCTTTATAGGCATTTCTTTCTTCAGGTAAGGGAAGAAGTTTTCATCTATGATTTTATTGAAAACATTATCTGTGCCTTTGAGCTGGTATTCTTCTCCTTCTTCTATACCTATTATTCCCAAGTTAGGGCTTTTCATGGTGTCCCAGGTTTCCTGAACATTTTGAGTTATGGCTTTTTTGGTTTTAGTATTTTCTTTGACCGATATATCTATTTGAGCACCTGAGTCTTCCACTTCAGAGATTCTATCTTCCATCTCTTGAACTCTTCTAGTTATGCTTGTATCTGTGATTCTAGCTTTTTTCTTCAGGTTTTCTATTTCCATCTTTGCCTCATTTTGTGCCTTTTTTATTGCTTCTATTTCAGTTTTTAGTTCCTGGCATGCTTCCTTAATTTTTTGGTTTACTTTTTCTTGGTTTTATTTCATGGATTTGTTCATCTCTTCCAATTTTTTGTTTGTATTTTCTTCTATTTCTTTAAGGCATTTTTTTCATATCTTCTTTGACAGCTTCGATGATTATCATAAAGGAATTTTTGGTGTTGCTTCCTTCTGTTTCCTGTTCATTGCTCAGTTCAGGTCTTGTAGGACCGCCACTTTCTTCTGTAGTTATCTTGTTGTTCTTTACATTAGTATATATATTTTTGCGCTGGTGTCTTCCTATGGCTTCAGTAGTTCATGATTAGGTGTCTCCTAGTCAGTTGTGGCACATGGGTTTGTGTGTCTCCTGTCACTTCTGAATAAAGGTCTGCTCAATCTCTACCTCGTTTCTGGGCAGGGGACTGGATTTCAAGTCTTCAATCCTTCTCTGATTGATCAGTTGGAGGAAGGTGGCCATGCAAATTCCCTCAGCAGCAGCTGGGGGGACCCTGGCAGACCGAGTTTATCTCTGTCTGCTACAGAGTGTGTGGGGAAAAGCTCCACAGACAGCCCCTGGTCCCGGAACCAGAACTCTTTACTCTTTAACTAACCCATAATTCTTATCTTGTTCTGCCATATGCCTTGGTACTTTTTCTTAGTTTTCCCAGTCCTGTAGCTCTGTCAATACTTCCTATCTGCCTTCAGCCAATCAGCATTTTTATTAAACCAGGAGGCAGTACAATTATTTAAAATGTAATATTATCTCATTTGAGAGGTTTCTGGAAATATCTGTGAAAGATGAGCATTTAAAGCAAAATTATCGCTTAAAATTTATGAAAGGTAGAAACAGATATGATATTGACTGACTTCAAAATATACTATAAAATAATGAAGAGATAGATGATCCATTAAATGATAGAATCCAAACCACAAAGACAAAGCATATTATCAGAAGTAATAAGGGGTTCATAGGAGTGTCATAAAATCAGATCTATAAGTTGATATAACACTAAATACAAATAATTTAACCTATTCTGGCCAGTTTATTTTAAACAGTGATGCATATCAAAAAATGGGAAAGAAAGGTATTTTCAAGTTTTAAAAATCGTAATTGAAAAATAGCTTGTTTTTAATAAAATATATTCCGATTGTGATTTCCCTCCCTCAGCTCCTCCCAGATCTCCTCACCCAACCACATCCACATCCTTCCTTTTGCTCTCTCATTAGAAAATTAGAGAGCATCTAAAATAATAATAGTGGTAATAATAAATATAATATAAAATATAATAAAAACAAACCAGAATTTAATAAAAAAACAAATACACATAAAAGAGCCAAAGATATAGAACAAGGAACATATACAGATACAGAGGCACACAAATTTTCACAAACAGAAATCACATAAGAATACAAAATTAAGAAGTATATACTGTATACTTAAAAAAGACCTGTAATGTTTAATAAAAAGTCTAGGCTGGATAGATGGCTCAGCGGCTAAGAGCACTGTCTGCTCTTCCGGAGGACCCGGGTTCGATTCCCAGCACCCACATGGCAGCTAACAACTGTCTGTAGTTCCAGTTCCAGGCAAACACCAAGGCAAATAAAAAAATAAATAAAGTTTAAAAAAATAAAAAAATAAAATAAAAAGTCTAGACAAAGCATTATGGAGACTAAGTAAAAAAAAAAAAACAAAGAAAGAAAGAAAAAATAAAGAAAAAAGGAAACAAAAACTAAAAAGTGTTTGTTTTGTGCTGGCCATATACTACTAGGCATAGACCCTGTTCTTAAGATTGTTTGTATACCCAGTGAGACACCATTGAATAAAAGTAATTTTTTCTTGCCTGAGCAGTTATCAATTGGAGATAGCTTCTGGGTTGCAGATGGGGGCTTATGTCAATGTCCCCTGTTAGCACTGGGACAAAATCTGGCTTAGACTTGTTCAAGTCCTACATGTTGCCAATGTTTCTGTGGGTCCATATGTGTATCAGTCCTATTGTATTTATAAGGCCTTGTTTTTTTGTTTTCTTTTGCAATTGACTCTTAGAATCTTTATGCCTCTTCATCCCCATAGTTCCCTGACCCATGAGAGGAAAGATTAAATAGAGACATCCCATTTAAAATTGAATGTTCCAAGGTTTCTCATTCTTTGCACACTGTCTAGTTGTGGCTTTTAGAGTATTTGTTCCTATCTGTTGCACTTCTCTGGTGATAGTTGATCAAGACACTGAACTATGAGTATAGCATGTCATTAGGAGTCACTTTATCACTATATTCTTTTAGTTAACTAGTGATATTTGATTTTCCCTTAGATGCTTTGTCTGTCTAATCTTAGGTTCTTGGCTACACGAGCAGTATCCAGCAAGAGTTCCATTTCAATCAATCAATCAATCAATCAATCAATAAAGCATGTGATAGTAACATACATCAAGAGAAATTTCTGTAATTCCAAAGCAGGTTTCAAATGGAATAATACTGATATAGAGAAAAAAAAAAGGCCATTTCAAATAAGTTAATATAGATCACATAATTATAATACAGCAACTTTAATCAGCCTGTTATCAACTACTAATGTGTTTTAAATGTAGAATTGCATTTATTCTACATTTGAATTGCAAGAATAAGTCATCACATATAGAAAATGGTATAATGAAACAGTCAAAATCCAACCTAAATACGATGGAATCTTCTTTCCCTTCAGCCTGTAGGCCACAAGGACAAGAGAGATAAAAGGCAGTTGGGAAAACAGAAAGCATTGACAGCACATGACCACAAATGGAGAACAGCCCATCAGGAGACAGACTTCAGTGAATCAGATTAATTTTATTCTAAAGTATAAGGAATATATAGAATTGATTAACCTGGTGACAAACCCTAATTTGTACTAAGGGGCACACTCCTATACCAAGTCTTATTATGTGTCAGTAGAGTTCTATAGCAGAACCCCTAAAACAAGTTTTCTCAGCAGGGATCTGTGCCAAGTTTCAAGCTAAAGATGAATCAGGTATCTGGTTTAGAGACAGCTATTAGATAAGGTCAGTCTTTAAGGCCCAGGGATTTTCTCCAGATAAAGTCAGATAAAGAGTAGAAAGCATTGCTGGAGGGAGAGAATTCTGTTTTGCAGAAAATTTTCTTTATATTAAGAAAAGCTACAGGACCATGGTGACCTTGCCATCTCTGACCAGCCAGCAATGTCTTCTAACATAAATAGTTGATATATGTGTATTCAATTTATAAAAGATACATTGATTTGATGAATTTACAACTGCATAAAACTTATACTAAAATATCACACTTTTGCTCCCTAAGATATGTAAAATAAATATATTACAAAATGATCTAGGCTGTAAAACATGTATTAAATTTTAAATTTTTTACCCTCTATAATATGCTGATTTTTCTTATTACAATGCATATTTGAATATATATTAAATTACATATTTTAAATAGGAGTTATCTACTTTATTACAATAAAGCTATTTTAAATATAAGATTTGTATGGGTATATGTACATATATGAACAGTTTTTTATATATGGATATATGTCAAAAATAAATGTGGGGTTTTTTGTAATTTTCCATTTAATTGATTCTTTGTGAATTTCATATAATACATCTGAATCACACTGATCTTCCCGCTCTTCATATCTACCTCCTCACTTTTATCTCCCTCCCAGCAAAGGTAAAAAGCAATCTAAAATTTAGAAAAAAAAAATCTCACTGTGGAAACGGCAGTGTGACACAGTCACTCACTATGCCCTTTAGTCTATACATCTTTACTTGCAAGTGTTCATTGAAATGAGTCATTGGTCTGGCTTGGGTATCTAACTTGTATTACACTATCAATACTGTGCCCTCACTGGGACTCTTCTTGGATACTTTGTTGTTGTCCTTTGTCATGGAGATCCTGCCACTTTTGGGTCTGGAGGACCAGCTCCTTCACATGCTCAAGTGGATCATAAAGATGATAGGGATGGGTCAACACATAGCCCAGCTTCTGGGCCTGGGTGGTTACTGGATTGGTTAGCACACCAGCTCTCTCTCATCTTTACCTCCAAGGAAAGCACTCACCAGATGTCTCTCATCCTCACCATCAAGAAGAGCACTCCAAATCCAACCAAGCTACTGTACCTTATTTAGTAAGCAGCAAGGGCAAGAGCTAGTTCCCCTGTTCTCATGAGCTCTGGGACAACTTACTCATACCTATACCTCAATTGCCAGTTCCACTGTGGTGCACAGGTGAGATGCATGGGTCACTCTTCAGAGTATTGTTTTTGGTGAGAAGCAGGACAATTTCGCTCACTCTCACTGAAGTGGGGGAAACTCTCCCTTGTTCATGCCACCATATGGCAGATGAGAACAAGATCTCCAAGAATGTTAACACGATCAGCAGCTCCACTATCCTGGCCCAGTAAGGACCACTCCCCTGAATGCTGAAGTTGGTGGTCAGAGGATGTAGGGGAGGAAGAGCATCATTCTCTTAACTATACCACCATGTGGCAGAAGAGAGGAAAATAAACAATCCATCCACTATCATGTCATCAGTGCTGACTTTCCTCCCCCCCATCAACAGCTTCAGCTCTGTCTTAATGTCTAGTTGAGGAGCAAAACCACGTTTCTCTAATGTTGCAGTCAGTGAGGGGCAGGTCCAACTCTGTGCAGCACTAACACCGAGAGCTTTGGTGGAAACAGGAGCCACAGAAACAACACAGACCATGTCTGAGCAAGGGCCATGGGTCAGATAAAGACCTTGGAGGCAGTCCAGGCCAGGACATTACCATGGCCCCAGATGGCAAGCATGCAACCCCTTCAATGTGCTCTATACCACATACACCTCTTCAGATCTACCTGTCTCCACAGGATATGAATCATTTTGTTTCTCTCTCTCTCTCTCTCTCTCTCTCTCTCTCTCTCTCTCTCTCTCTCTTTCTCTCTCTCTCATATATATATATGTATATATTGTATTTTGTATTTTATATATGTATTGTATATATTTGCTCACCATAATGGTGCCCAACCACTAGGTGCCACAGGCACTGGACCAGCCTATGGTTTCTCTCCCTTTCCCAAGGAAGAGAGCCCTGGGTTGAGCATGTGGGTCTTCTTTCATTCAGTCTTAATGAAAAGAATTGTGCTTGAAACCCACATCAGTGCTAAACAACAACAACAAAAAAACCCTCCTGAGCTTTTAATAATTTGAAAATCAAGTTCATGCTTGCCAATATAACAAATGATCAGAGCCATACTGAAATATCATTTCAATATGGTCAGCATTTTCTGCCTCGTTCAGATAACTTAATGTATCAGAGAAATACTTGGTTATATATAACCTGCACAACACATGGTTTCTCTTAGAACTGGGAACAAATCATCATATAATTTGGCTATATAGAATGACAGATCAAGCAATTAATAAATTACTATAAAATTTATTGACCAACAGGGAAATTCATATTACATCACTAATTTTAAATTCTGGACCTATTTATAGTTTTTGCTTGTATCTTTGTTCTAGTTAATAAATATGCAGCACTTGGTATCACTCTAACAAATAAATCTCCAAGAGATGTCAGAGATAATTACTTACAGGGTTCTCTTTTGCTCAGAATGTAGCTTAGATGAGGTTAGCCTTGGGACAAATGCAGGTGGTAAATAAAAGCCAGGCCAAAGACCAGGATTATCAAGATAGAGTTCTTAAACAACATGGATGTCTGCACAGGTGCACAACAGAAACAATATTAATCTAAAAGAAAATATTGAGTTCTTTAAGGTGTCTCATCTCCCTAATTCTCTTCTCTAAGACAACTTGAATATATCTGTGCATCTGTTTTACCAAAATCAATTCTGATTAGGAATGAGAATTATTTTTTTGCTTTGTTATATATTAGAAAATAATTCATGGGCTTTGAAGCATCTTCTAATCTACATAGAATTCTATGGATTATCATCAGTTCACATTCAACAAAGAAACATGGCCTTAGAAATGTGCCTAACTCTGTATCTGACCATTGTTATTTACCTCATTACCATAGGAGCAGCATCCAGCTGTTCTTCTTCATGGTCCCTTTTCTTTTAATAGAATAGAGTCTTTATACATCATATATGGTTAATATGTAGGAAAACTATCAGTATAGAGGGTGATGTAAAAAGGGTCACCAATCTAGTGAGAAGTAATGTCACAATTGGGTGTTGCATAAGTAAAATGAAAAGAAACATGAGAAATATAAAGACATCAATGAGCTCCTGGAATATCCACATCAGAGTACAACACACAGAATCAGCTATATTATCAAAGTACTAATATATCCTTAAAAGCTTGCAAAAGTACAAATGTTGAAAATATTGCAGAGTTTTATAGCAAATAAACTTCCTGGAAGAACACTAATCCCACAATAAAATTATTATACTTTTTTATGTATATAAGTGTTTTGCCTACAATGTCTATGGACTATGTGTATGGAAGTTACAGACAGTAATAGTTACAGACAATTGTGAGCCATCATGAGGGTATTGTATATGAACCTTAGGTCAAGATTCAACCTCAGTGCAAGAGAAATCAGGACTCTTGACCATTGATCCATCTCTCTAGCTCCAACACAAAATATTTCAATATTCCTTGAGGAGTAACTCTAAAAAAAGTCTCTCTTTGAAAATTTTAATATTATTAAATCTAAAACCAATATTAGTATTTTCTAAAATGATTTTAAACATATCAAGAACAAGAATTCTAAAGATGTTTTAATGGAAATGTGTATGTAGTTCTCCAGTGAAGAAGATATGAAGAGTGAGATAGTTGCTCCATTCCTGAAAAAAGGAATGAATCCACAACGTACCCAAACTTGTGGGACACAATGAAATCATTCTTAAGAAGAAAATTCATAGTGCTAGATGCCTATATGAAAAACCTAGAGAAATCCCACACTAGAGAACTAACAGCTCAGATGAAAGCCTTAGAACAATTAGAAGTAAACTCACCTAGAAGGAGTAGATGGCAGGAAATAATCAAACTTAGAGCTGAAATCAATACAATTGAAACAAAAAGAACAATACAAAGAATCAATGAATCAAAGAGTTGGTTCTTTGAGAAAGTCAACAAGATAGATAAGTCCTTATCCCAACTAATCAAAAAGCAGAGAGAGAGTGTCCAAATCAACAAAATAAGTCTTTTAATGTCATTTGTAACCATACATACATCCATGGTTACTTGGTAGGTGAATGTCAACATAGACAAGGTATTTTAAGGAAGGTGACTAAAAAACACATACTTACATATTCACAGAGAGAGAGAGAGAGAGAGAGAGAGAGAGAGAGAGAGAGAGAGATCTATTGCTTACACAGAGTTCAGCTAAAGAGCAAATCATTACCCATAAATTTGAACACAAAATAGTTTAAATATATACTATAAAAAATACATAAAAGAAACAATAAAAATTTATCAACATACTAAAGTGTTTAAATAAAATTCTTAAGTATTTTCTTTGAATTTTTTTAGATGTTTAATTAAAACAAAAAATATTTGTGACAAGGTTATAATATAAACATATAATGAAAAGAGACTTTACAGGTTTTTTTTTTTTTCCTTTATTTTGTATTTATTAAAAAAAAACACAGTAAAAAGAATTTAAAATGTGGAAGAGTTAACAATAACTATATAGAGGATAAGAATGATAAGCATGGCTTATCAAGGGTAGACATACAAATAAGATTGCTACACCTATATTTTCTTTGTGTTCATCTTTCCCTCTGAATTTTTTTTTTTTTT
>PVIH01023289.1:0-25180 GCA_004025045.1 Sigmodon hispidus
GCCTTTTTTATTGCTTCCATTTCGGCTTTTAGTTCCTGGCATGTTTCTTTCACAGATTTGTTCATCTCTTCCAATTTTTTGTTTGTATTTTCTTCTATTTCTTTAAGGCTTTTTTTCATATCTTCTTTCAGAGCTTCGATGATCATCAAAAAGGAATTTTTGGTGTTGCTTCCTTCTGTTTCCTCTTCATTGCTCAGTTTAGATCTTGTATTTGTAAGATCACCACACTCTTCTGGAGTTACCATGTTGTCCTTTGTATTATTATGTAATTTTTTGCACTGATGTTTGCCCATGGCTTCAGTGGTTCACAATTAGATGGCTCCTGGTCGGTTGTGGCACTTGGATTTGTGTGCCTCCTGTCACCCGTCTGGTCAGGGTCTGAGTCTGTCCTTCAGAGACCCCTGCAGATGTTGGCTTGCTCAGTTCGAGGTGTGCGGTGGTTAGCAGTGCAGCTTCCCTCAGCAGGAGCTGCGGGTCTGGTGACCTGCAGAGTTTATCTGCCCCTGCTCCAGAGTGCGCTGGAACTCTGCAGACAGCACCTCTGGGTGGTCTGAGTCTGTCCTTAAGAGACCCCTGCAGATCCAACACTTCTTTAGTGACCATAAACCTAAGACTAGAAAGCCAAAAGATTTAGGGAAAAAACAAATACTATAGGAATCTTTTGAAAATGAAACGAATGCAGAAACAGCTAGCTCCAGGTTCAGTGAAAGATGCTGTCTCAAAAAAAGTAAGGAATTAGAGAATATATCCAGTATCACATACCAAAGTCTAGCCTCTACATGTGAAGGACCCTGGGTTCTAGGGCTTGATCCAGGCATTCAGTTCAGGTATTCAGCAGAGCACCACCCATGAGAACAAGGAACTAAAGTCTCTCAGGTAACAGAGTGACCCAGCCCAGATAGACTTAATCAACTCAGATAGGACATAATAGTTGAATCTGTGATTAAAATACCAGAAGTTCCAAGCAGAATAGTGGTGACCAACATCTGGTTGTAAAAGCCCCCTAACCAGCTGGTGGTCTTTAAGGCAACCCCGTGATCATTGTGAGCAACCTTATGACTTTGAAGTATGACCTTTAAAGTGACCAATCACGGATTGCCCCAGTTACTCTGATGATTTTATGGTCTTAGTCTTTAAAAGAGATATGAGATTGTTAATCCAGGCTACTCCCTTGCTACTCCCTTGCTCCAGAGGGAGGGAGGAAGCCGTCTGCAGACTCAATAAATCCTCTTGCTTTTTTGCATCAACTGGGACTGGATTCTGGGTTCTTGGGGCCCCCCTTCCTGAGGATAGTACCCTGAGTCTAGGGTCTATCACATGCATACACAGGTAGGCATACATGGTTATATTACACACATGTGCATACACACATAATAAATTGTTTGCAGAATCAATTAAAATAAAAAGCTACTTTCTTTTTTTCCTGAAAAAAGAACTTTATTTTCTAAAAAAAGAATACATAAAGTAAAGTGTTAAGCAAAAAAAGAAATATGTAACAATGAATGGTGTTGAGATCAAATGAACAGCAGAAGACTATATTAAATATAATTTCAGATCTGAAGCTGTTCAGTGGTTATGGTTTGCAGCTTGGGTGTTCTTTACTCTTTTTAAAAAGTCTACTAATGAGTGAGTACATCCCCTACATATCTTTTTGGGTTTGTTATACCTCACTCAAGAGGCTACTCTCCAAATCCATCCATTTGCCTGTGAATTTTAGGATATCATTTGTTTCTTACTACTGAGTAGTACTCCATTGTGGAGATGAACTACAGTTTGTTAATCCATTTTTCTGAAGAGTGCTCTTGCCAGCAGGGTCTTCAACATGGACCTGAAACTGGGGGTGAGACAAATGAAGAAACAGAAACATGGAGGAATTTTTATTCAAGGTCTGGCAAACTTTGTTTTTCCAACCATCCTTTAAATAGAATCTCAGAGTGTGAAGACAGCAGGAAGCAGGGAGGAAGAAGAGGATTATTCAAAAAGGTGGCAAGCTTGAGGGGAGGAGTAACAGACAGGGTAGAATTGATATGGATATATATCTGTTCTCAGTTGAATGCCTGGAGAATGTCACCTGCTGGTCTGAGAGGATCAAAGCAAGCCACTTGGATGCATGGCCTAGCTTAAAACAATAGGGGCTAACAGTAGAAGCTAATTTATAAACTGAAAAATGGCTAAATTAGGCTTTGGCTCCCAACAGTTGAAGGGCATCTAGGTTGTTTCCAGGTTCTTTCTATTATGAATAATGCTGCAATGAACATAGTTGAATTAATGCTTTTGGGGTGTGAAGGTGTGTCTTTAGGTTATACACTGAATCCTTGGGGAGATTGATTCCAAGTTTTCTAAGAAACTGCCATATTGAATTCTAGAGTGGCTGAAGAAGTTTACACTCCCAACAACAATGGAGGAGTGGTCCCCTTGCATTGCATTCTCTCTAGCATAAGCTGTCATAATTTACAAATGGGTGAAAGGCACTTGAAAAAATTCTCAACATCTTTAGCCATCAGAGAAATGCAAATCAAAAAGTTAAAAAGAACTCAAAATAGCTTCAGGATGTTACTAAAACTTGTTAGATTCACTAAGCCTTTTCTTGACAGAGAAATAATAAAAGCTGATAGTCCCTTTCAGACAAATAAAGCCATGCTGTAAAAGACTTTCAGACAAGCTAAATTACAAAAAAGACTCTAAGATGGGACTAGCTTCCTGAGCGATACAAAAATCAGCAAACTTCCTGGAATTAGTTTAGACTGTCTGAGGCACCTAGAAAAGATGCTTTCTAGCATTTGAGCTGCCGGCAGTCTGTGCAGTGTTCTTCTAGTTCCCAATTTTATGAGGTGGGCTTTGATGATGCAGCTATCTTTCAGTCATTTCTGAACCTTTATGTAACCTCTCACCCATATTCCTATAATAACAACAATAAAGCTTATTAGTTCACCAAGTTGTATTTTGGTAGTAATAAGTACTTTAGTCTGTTTGTTGTGGTCTATTTGGGGGTGATTAAATATGTTTATAGGATCTGCCCCACAAAAGCTTTGTCACACAGCACTGTTCTATTTTCTATTATAATAAATACTATAAATAAACAGGAGTATATTTGGTCGCTATTCAAAATAATGGTCTATACTTCTTATTAGCTAATATACGTTAGAATAGAAAAAAGGTTCCAATCATAGAAGCTACATGACATAATCTATATATAATTGGAAATATAAGTTGTGAAACTGCAGCTTTATGTGATTCTATTAATTTAAGAGAACACAAAATATATTGAATTTTCTCAAAATATTGTACAACCAAGTATTTTCAATTTTTTATTTTCAGTGTGCACTGGTGGTCTTACTGAGTTCTGTGTCAAATAAAAAAATAAAAATAAACTTATCTATATTACTTCAAGTTTTTCTCTTGCTGATTTTATGTGGATGTGAATAAAAACATGCACAAATGATTTGTCATGTCTTTGCCATACAAATGGAATCATTTTATTATTTCAGGAGTGATTATTATCTTCTGTATTACTTCCAGTTCATAACAGTGGCAGAATTTGTGAATCCAGGACATTCTTGCTTCTTATGTGTTTATCTCTAAGTGGAAAGTAATACTGAGAATGAGAATTTATTTGAGCATACAGCAAATGAATTTAGCTGTTTCTGCACTCATTTAGAGTTTCCAAGGGACAGATGGTAATTTCAGGGAATCATAGTCTGTGAATCATAGTCTTGCTTTACTGCTGTGTGTTGCATTGATTTCATTTGCAGGAAAAATAAAGGGACCATTTATTGCCAAGTTGTCCATACACTTTTCTTTATATATACCCAATTTTTCATCAAATGTTATTTACAAATTTAAATTATATTTCCTAAGTTCATCCATATACAAATGGTAGTGCCCATACTAACACATTCATATAGACCCATAACATTTACTTATACACAGAAGAATATTCCAAACAGGGCCTCAAAAGGAAGCTTTAGCACATCTATGACTATATCTGCAGAAAAATGTTGTACCCCCTTTGTCTCAAATTAATTGACTTTTTAATTCTTTGGAAAATTATGATAAGGCTTTTTCTGAGTGTCCATGTAAACTTCTGGGTGGTCAGTCTCCTTTTATGATATGACAGACTACAATGGAGGAATGGGTAAAATGTTGATACAATGCTAATATTTCAAGCCCTCAAAAAGTACATATGTAACCTAAAAGTACATATCTAACTTAGTGAGCAAATTCTAAACTGTTTTCCATAGTCACCCATTGTTTTCTGATATTCATAGTGAATGTACAAGTAATCCAATTATTTCACAATTTTTCAAACTTGTGTTATTATTCTTTCTAATTATTTTATAGTGATTCTAGTGATTGTCAAATAGTATTTCACTGTGGTGTCCATGTTTATTTTCTTAAGTGACTAATAGCATGGATTACATTTTTTGTCTTTCTTATCTATGAATATATCCTCTTTGAATAAATTTATTTTAAATCTTGTGCCTATTTTTACACTGGGTTGTTTTCCTTTGTCTATGAGTTCTGGGTATTGCCAATATATTCATTGCTAGAATTCTTCATACCATATTAATTGCAAATATTTTTTCTTGCACTGGATTTCTTTTTAATTTTACCTTCCATTATTGATATATACATTAAAATATTTTATAAATGTAATTAATCTATATTTTCTTTTGTGATTTTGTTGTCAGAAACAGTTATGTGATATTTAACAATGTAGAAGTCTTGGGAAAAAAATGTGTTCTAAAATTGTTTTAGTATTGAATTGTATAACCATCAAGGGTAAACTTACACCATATGCCAATTACAAAATGTGGTGCTTGCTACAATTAAAGATGTGACAAACACAAGATGTATGAGACTGCTACCCACAAAATATTATTTATTACATTAAATTCTTTAGTAAGCACAGGAATAAAAATTTTAAATAAATGTAAATGTAGAGCATAACAAAGAGTAAATATATAAGCTAATGACACAAGTATTAATTTTATCATATATTATGTTCTATACCATAATTTCAAATGTTGTATATTCTTATTGCTGTGTAAAGAGCTGTGTGTGTGTGTGTGTGTGTGTGTGTGTGTGTTTGTATGTAAATTTAAAAACTCTTTTGCCCCAATGAACATGTAGAAACAAAAGAACAAATTTTTTGACTGGAATCTCTTCTTCCACCATGCTTTAAGGATGGACATCTAGTCTCTGTCACTAGCCCCTGAAGGACCCTGGGTTCTAAGGCTTGACCCAGGCATTCAGTTCAGGTATTCAGCAGAGCACTCCCCATGAGAACAAGGAACTAAAAGTCTAAAAGTCTGTCCCAGGAAACAGAGTGACCCAGCCCTGATAGTCGTAATCAACTCACATAAGACATAATGGTCTGATCGAACCTGTGATTAAAATACCAGAAGTTCCAAGCAGAACAGCGGTGACCAACACCTGGTTGTAAAAGCCCCCTAACCAGCTGGTCTTAAGGCAACCCCATGACTACTGTGAGCAACCTTATGACTTTGAAGTACGACCTTTAAAGTGACCAATCATGTGTTGCCCCTTTTGCTATGGTGATTTTATGGTCTTAGTCTTTAAAAGAGATATGGGATTGCCCCTCCCTTGCTACTCCCTTGCTTCCCGAGGCAGGGAGGTAGCCTGTCTGCAGATGTAATAAACCTCATGCTCTTTACATCAACGGCCTGGAGTCTGGGTTCTTGGGCCCCTCCCTTCCCAAGGATAGTACCCTGAGTCTGGGGTCTATCAGCCCCCAATCTCAGTAACTAGCACTGTAATTATACATAGCATTTTTACATGGGTTCTAATGCTCATACTGAGGTTCACATGCTTTCATGACAGGAACTTTCACCTGCTGAACCATTCTAATGCCTCAGCACTATACTGTTACATGCCTTGGCAATTAGTTTGAGCCAATTTTCTTGATCCTATGGTCCTATCTTATTATATAGTATAATATAAAAGGGCTGTTTGATTCTTTCTGGATTCTCACACATATTTTGATTGGCAAGGTGATGATTTTTAACTCTTCTTTTTAAGTGTCTCCTCCAGCATATCCAATAGTAGTAGACAGCAGCTAAGTTGACTCTTTGAGTTTAATGGCTCTTAGACATCTTTCTCATAGCACTCCTCAGAAGGTCATACATGCCTGGTTCTCTGAAATTCAAAAGGCTCCTGCCTAATTCTCTCCACTCCCAAAACCCTCCAGGAAAGGATGTGTTTTTGAGGGCTGCTAGTCTATAATAAGTAAGAGCTTGTTAGGCAAGCCAACCTAAAATTGGCACAGCCAAGGGTAAGGTAAAGAATTCTGACTCACACTGAACACACATGTAACGAAACAAAAAGTGTGGATATTTACTAAGATAAGCCTATAATGTCGAGGAACTTGGATCAAACCATTTGCCTAGGCATAAACATAGCATACTTTCTTTTAAAACAGTCTAGAGTCTACCTGGGGACCTAGCAACAGGCCAACAGCAACATCAGCAGTGTTGATCATGACCAGCCAATGAGGAGTGACCATACAACATCATTGGATCAGGACACAGCCTGGTTTCTGGGAGGAGGGTATATAATGCTCTCCCTATTACAAAATGAACTAGTTAGCCCTTTGCTTTTCAATTGAGTTCAAGGGTCTGTGTAATGGCTCTCTGTCTTCTCATCCACTCCCCTGAGGGAACCCATAGGATCTAGCAACTCTTTATCTTTTTACAATTGGCAGTAGATTTAATAAGACCAGTATCACTACAATCACATAATATTCTGAATTTATAAGTGTTATCTTTAAATTCACGAAAATTTGATAGGTTTATAACTATTTACATACTATTCAATTTCTTCCATGGAGTTTTTGTATTTCTCTGTATAATTGTCATTGTTTGAAAAACTTCTTTCTACATTCTTCTTTGCATTAAAATCAAAATAAATTATTATTCTATGAATTAAATAAAAAATGAGTATTCTCAAGCAAAATTATATTTACTGTTGATTATCAGTTTTATAGATTATGCTTTAAAAAGGACCCTTTTAGTGTTCAAAGTGTTTTGAAATAGGTACTGAGTTTTGATAAGATGGTAGCAGGGTTAAGTATGAATTTGAAATACTAATTCTAAATGTCAAGAATGTGAAAACTATTTATAATTGAAACAAGTCTGTGGTGAGTTAAACAGAAGTATACAAATGGAAACAAGTCTGTGTTGGTGTGAATAAGCATAAAAATGTGAAATCTTTCCAACACCGTAAAAACAAATACCATTGAAAGTAAGCAGTAAGAGTTATTGTATATAATGCAAAGTCTTTAAATACAATGTTTAAGTTACAAGAATAAATTTTAGAAAAGTTGGACAACTATTCAGAATTTTTATTTAGAAAAAGAAATAAATAGAGCTATAATTTTTGCTTTGTTTTTTATCTTCATAGCTCTGTGTAGAAATGTTAATCATAAATTTATCATTAGAGGAATATGTGTTACAGGTTCAGTATAAAGTCCTGAAGTTTTAATTAATTTTTTTCATTTATTTTTACATACCAATTGGAGCTTCATCTCTCCTGCTTATCCCATTTCTTTATCATCTCTGATCTGTTTATCTTTCCTAATCCACCCTTCTTCCACCTCAGTTCAGAAGGGGCTAGGCCTCCCATGGGAGTTAACAAATCATGGCTTATAAAGCTGAGGTAGGCCTAAGTTACTCTCCTTGTATTAAGGTTAGCCAATGCAATCCAGTATTCCCAAAATATAGTTTCTCAAAATCCAGACAAAGCATTAGGAATGGGGCTTGCTAAGACTGCCAGGAGTCCTATAAGTAGATCAAGCCACACAATTGTCATACTTATGCAGAAGGCCTAGGCTTGTCTAATTCAGTCAGTTCATAGTCTGTGAGCTCCCATGAGCAGGACAATTGCTTCTATGGGTTCTCTTGTGATGACCATGATCTAACTGTCCTGTACAGTTTTTCTTTCTTTTATCAACAGGCTCAATACTTCAGTGTAGATCTCAGCATCTGTATTCATCAGTTACTCAAGAACAACTCTCATATGATGAATAGGGTAATTATCAATACTTCTATTAATATGATTACAAGATAGGGCCAATTCAACATATCTACCCACTATTTCTAGGAGTATTAGCTATAGTCATTCTTACAGATACATGAAAGTTTCCCTTGCATCAGGTCGCCCCACAAGATATGTCTTTCATTATCCTTTCCCTCCATCTACTCCTCAACCAGAACCCACATATTCTCATGTACACCTGTTTCTAGTCTACCCAGGATCTCTCTTCTATTTCTTCTTTCAAGGAAAATCTATGTGTCTCCTTTAGGCCCTCCTTGTTACCTAGTCTCTCTGGGGCTATGGATTGCAGCATGGTTATCCTTTAAAGCTAATATCCACTTATGAGTGAGTCCATACTATGTTTGCTTCTTTTTTTTTTTTTTTTTTTGGCTGGGTTACCTTACTGCAGATGAGTTTTTCAAGTTCCATCCTTTTTATTTCAATTTTTATGATGTTATTGTTTTTAATAGCTAGGTAATACTCCATTCTGAAAATCTACTACATTTTATTTATTAGTTTTTTTGAAGGGCATTTCAGTTGTTTCCAAGTATGGGCTACTATGAATAATGCTGCTATTAACATAGTTGAGCAAGTATCCTTGTGATGCGATAGAGCTGCTTTTAGGTATATGCCCAAAATTGATATAGCTAGGTCTTGAGATAGATTGATTCCCAATTTTCCTAGAAACTACCATATAATTTTCAATGTGGCTATATAAGACTGCACTCCCATCAGCAGTGAAAAAGTGTTCTCCTTGCTCCAGATGCTCTTCAGCATAAGCTGTCATTAATGTTTTTTATCTTAGCCATTCTGAGTAGTGTTAAAATAGAATCTCAGAGTCATTTTGACTTAAATTTCCTTAATTCAAGGATGTTGAACAATTTTTTATTGTTTTTTGAAAATCAATATCAAACTTTATATAAAATAGCAAAACATTCAGGATAGCTAAAAAAAAAATACAGTAATAAAACTTCTTTTTTCTCTAAAATACATGAAACATAAAAAATAAAATCTAAAGCTCGTCAAGCCAGGTTAGTGCATCTTGGCTACTTGAGAGTCTTCTGTTGATAATTCTCAGTTAAGATCTGTACCCAATTTTAATTAGATTTATTTGTTTATTTTGATGTCTAGTATTACATATTTTGGGAATCAGATCTTTGTCAGATGTGAGGTTGGTGAAGAACTTTTTCCATTTTCTTTCTTTTTTTTTAAAGTTACATAAAAAAGTTTATGCACCACAGATACATTTATATTAAAAGTGACATTATAGAATTTCTTAGATTGATAGCCAAATTTCTATAAATTATTGTGACTGTCAAATGCAAGTTTTTAATATTGACTCTTAAGAGCATATATAAGTTATTAAATGATAATATTAATATATTTTTAGATGTCCATAAATGAAGTGCCCTGGCAGAAAAAAAGACAGCAAGCTGAAGAGAAGAATTTGGGCCAACTTGAAATTACCAAGAGATATATATCAAATGAAGATATAGTTGAAGCAGAAAAAAATATTCAATGTGGACTCAAACTGTATTTCAAACATGAACATGAAAAATGAAGTCTATTCAACAATGTTGCGTCAGGAGTTTGTTAAACCACAGCAAGATATACCTTTGCCTAGTGAGCCTGATGAAAGGCAGGTAATGAAAGGAACTCATAATTTTATTGGAATACGGGAAGTTCTCTCACATCCTGACCATTTTACACACCATAGCAAGGATCACTGTTCAGAGTGTCACTTTCAGAATTTTGGGCCAGATGAAGCCTTCCACAGGAAAGCAATATTGACACCTAAGAAGTTGTTTTATGTTCAGGAAACCTCTAAAAATTCAGTGAGAAATCCTTGGATGAAGTAGCACTTCCTGCCAAATATATGACCCAGTTAAGAAAGCAAGCTTTGAAATGGCATACATGCCATAAAATGTCCCCTAGCAAGACTGAACTCAGCAATCAAGACAACATGCACATGAAAGGGAATGATTATGACTATGATTATGAGAAACCCATGCTTAACAAATCACATCTTACAAAACATCAGGAAGCACATGAAGGGAAAGAGTGCCAAGGACACAAAGAAAACACCAAATTCTTCTGTCTGGATGTTATACTACAAACAGTCGATCAGCAAATGCACTTAGAAAAACAAATTTATGAATGTAAAGTATCTGGGAAAATCTTTTACCACAAATCACAGCACATCAGTCAACTGAGGGCACACACCTGTGAGAATCCCCATGAGTGTGAAGAATATAGGAAAGCTATCTATAATAAGTCAACCATCACTCAACATCAGAGACTTTATACAGATGATAAATCCTCTAAATGTAGAAAATATAGTCAGGCTTTCTACCACAATTCATTAATGCCTCAATATCAGAGAGTTCATACAGACTAACAACAAAGTGAATGTTAAAAATTAATGAAAAATGTAAATTTACTTATTTTTATTTATTTATTTATTTATGAATAAAGTCACATATTTTATCTCTGTATCCCCTTGTTCAGACTCCCTTCCCCCTCCCACCCCTGCCAGTCAGTCCCTCTTTTCCCCATCACTTTCTTTCCTCCACAGCAAGGGAAGGAGGTTGCAAGGTCCCAAGTTACCAAGGTGGTTTGGTTCAGCATCCCCTCCAGGCAGATCTGCTTTCCTCATCCCAACATCATCAAGCCTGGGTCAGGTGTTCCTCTGGAGGGAATGGCTCCAAGGGGCCGGTCCAAGGCATTACAGATTCCAAGCTGTTCAGTGGTTGTGGTTTACAGCTTGGACATTCTTAACTTTTTGTTTAAAGTTCACTAATGAATGAGTACATCCCTTGTTTATCTTTCTGGGTTTGAGATACCTTGTTCCAAATCCATGCACTTGCCTGCAAAATTTAGAATATCATTTTTTTTTCTTACTGCTGAGTAGTACTTCAGTGTGTATCACTATTTACTAATCTATTCTTCAGTGGAAGGGCATTTAGGTTGTTTCCATATTCTTATCATTACGAATAATGCTGCTATGAACATAGTTGAGCTAATGCCTTTAGAATGCGAATGTGAATCTTTAGGGTATATGCCCAGTAGTGGTATTCCTAGATCTTTAGGGAGAATGATAGTTTTCTGAAAAACCGCCATATTGCATTCCTGAGTGGCTGAACAAGTTTACATTCCCACTAACAATGTAGGAGTGTACCCCTTGCTGAGCAACATCTCCAGTATAGACTGTCATCTGTGTCTTTTACCTTAGCCAATCTGACAGGTGTCAGGTGGTATCTCAAAGTTGTTTTGATTTCCATTTTTCTGATGGCTAAAGATGATGAGCACTTTTTCAAGTGCCTTTCAGCCGTTTGTAATTGTTCTGCTGAGAATTTCCTTTTTAGTTCTGAACCCATTTTTTCATTGGGTTATTCCAAGTTTTAGGCTCTAGTTTCTTCAGTTCTCTATATTTTTAGAGATCAGTCTTCTGTCACTTTTATGGTTGGTGAAAATCTTTTCCCATTATATAGGCTGTCATTTTGTCTTACTGACTGTATCTTGGTTTTACAGAAGCTTCTCAGTTTTAGGAGGTCCTACTTATTGATTGTTGTTCTTAGTGTCTGTGTTACTGGTGTTATATTAAGGAAGTGGTCACCTATGCCAATTCATTGGAGGGTTGTCACTTTTATGGTTGGTGAAAATCTTTTCCCATTATATAGGCTGTCATTTTGTCTTATTGACTGTATCCTTGGTTTTACAGAAGCTTCTCAGTTTTAGGAGGTCCTACTTATTGATTGTTGTTCTTAGTGTCTGTGTTACTGGTGTTATATTAAGGAAGTGGTCACCTATGCCAATTCATTGGAGGGTATTTCCCACTTTCTTGTCTATCAGGTTCAGTGTGGCTGGGTTTATGTTGAGGTCTATCATCCACTTGGATTTGAGTTTTGTGCAGGGTGACAGGCTTGAATCTATTTGCATTTTTCTATGCACTACTATTCAGCTATCCCAATATCATTTGATAAAGATACTATCTTTTTTCCATTGAATGTTTTGGTCCTCTTTGTCAAAGATCAGGTGCTCATAGGTTTTTGGGTTTATGTTAGGATCCTCAATTCATTTCCATTGGTCCACAAGTCTGTTTTTATGCCAGTACCAGGCTGTTTTTATTACTGTAGCTCTATAGTATAACTTGAAGTCGGGGATTGTGGTGCCTCCTGCGGTTCTCTTGTTGATTAAAACTGTTTTGGCAATCCTGGTTTTCCCGTTATTCCAAATGAAGTTAAGTATTGTTCCTTCAAGGTCTGTAAAATATTGTGTTGTGATTTTGATGAGAAGTGCATTGAATCTGTAGATTGTTTTTGGTAGAATTGCTATTATTACTATGCTGATCCTACCTATCCAGGAAAATGAGAGATCTTTCCATTTTCTGATATCCTCTTCAGTTTGTTTATTGAGTGATTTCAAGTTTTTGTCAAATAGATCTGTTACTACTTTGGTTGTCATTGCTCCAAGGTATTTAATGCTATTTGCAGCTATTGTAAAAGGTGATGTTTCCCTTATTTCTTTTTCAGTCATTTTATCTTTAGTGCATAGGAGAGGTACTGATTTCTTTGAGTTAATTTTGTATCCTGCTACATTGCTGAAGGTGTTCATTAGCTATAGAAGTTCCTTGGTAGAATTTTGTGGATCAATTATGTATACAATCATATCATCTGCAAATAGAGATTGTTTTACTTCTTATTTTCTAATTTGTATCCCCTTGGTCTCTTTTCATTCTCTTATTGCTTTAGCTGAATATATTGAATAGATAAGGGGAGAGAAGACATCCTTGTCTAGTTCCTGATTTTAGTGGGATTACTTTGAGTTTTTCTCTATTAAGTTTGATATTGCCTTTGGCTTCTTGTTAATTGTATTTATTATATTTAGATATTTTCCCTGTATTCCTGATCTCTCTAGCACTTTTATAATAAAGGAGTATTGGATTTTTTCAAAGGCTTTTTCACCATCTAAGGATATGATAATGTGTTTTTTCCTTCAGTTTGTTTATATTATAGATGACATTTATGGTTTTTTGTATGATGAAACATCCCTGATTTTTTGGGATGAAGCCTACTTGATCATGGTGGATGATGGTTTTTTTATATGTTGTTGTATACAGTCTGCCAGAATTTTGTTGAGAGTTTTAGCATCAATATTCATGAGGGAAATTGTTCTGTAATTCTTCTTTGTTGTGTCTTTGAGTGCTTGAGTATTAGGGTAATTGTGGCCTCATAAAAAGAGTTTTGCATTATTCCTTCAGTTTCTACTGTTTGAAACATTTTGAAGAGTATTAGTAATAGCTCTTCTTTGGAAGTCTGGTAGATTTTTGCACTGAAACCATCTGTACCTGAGCTTATTTTTAATTTGGAGCCTTTTAATGACAGCTTCAATTTCCTTTAGGGTTACATGTCTGTTTCAGTATTTAACCTGATGTTGATTTATTTCAGTAAATTGTACCAGTCCAGGAAGCAGTCTGTTTCTTCTAGGTTTTCCATTTTTGTGGAGTATAGATTTTCAAAGTATGATCTGATAATTCTCTGGATTTCCTGGGGTTTATTGTTATGTATGCCTTTTCATTTTTGATTTTGTTGATTTTGACACTCTCTCTCTGCTTTTCGGTTAGTTTGGCTAAGGGCTTATTTATCTTGTTGACTTACTCAAAGAATCAACTTTTTGATTCATTTATTCTTTGTATTATTTTTCTGTTTCAATTGTATTGATTTTAGCTCTAAGTTTGATTATTTCCTCAGGTCTACTCCTTCTAGGTGAGTTTGCTTCTAATTGTTCTAAGGCTTTCAGCTGTGGTGTTAGTTCTCTAGTGTGGGATTTCTCTGTTTTTTACATAGGCATCTAGTGCTATGAATTTTCCTCTTAAGATTGCTTTCATTGTGTCCCACAAGTTTGGGTACATTGTAGATTCATTTTCATTAAATTCTAGGTAGACTTTGCTTTCTTTCTTATTTTCTTCCTTGACCCAGATGTGGTTCAGTTGAATGATGTTTAGCTTCCATGAGTTGGTAGGCCTTCTTTGATTTTTATGTTGTTGAACTCTAACTTTAGGCCCTGGTGGTCCAATGTTTCAAGGAATTATTTTTATTTTTTTGTATCTGTTGATATTTGCTTTATGACCAATTATGTGGTCAATTTTGGAGAAAGTTCCATGAGGAGATGAGAAATATGTATATTCCTTTGCCTTTGGGTGGAAGGTTCTGTAGATATCTATGAAATCCATTTGCATCATAACCTCTTTTAGACTCCTTATTTCTCTATGGAGACTCTGTCTGGTTGATCTATCCAGGGTTGAAAGTGGGGTATTGAAGTCTCCCACTATTGGGGTGTAAGAATTGATGTGGGATTCAAGCTTTAGGAGTGTTTATTTTACATAAGTAGGTGCCCTTATATTAGGGGCATAAATATTGAAGATTGAAATCTCCTCTTGACCAATTTTTCCTGTGATGAATAAGTAATGACCATCTTGATCCCTTTTAAATGCTTTTAGCTTGAAATCTACTTTGTTAGATATTAGGATTGCAACCCCCACTTGTTTCTTAGGACCATTTGACTGGAAAATCTTTTCCCAACCCTTTATTTTAAGCCTGTGTCTCTCTTTGCAGTTGAGGTATGTTTCTTGTAGGCAAGAGAAGGATAGCTTCTGTTGTTGTATCCATCTTGTTAGTGTGTGATGTTTATAGGAGAGTTGAGACCATTGATACTAAGTGACCATTGATTCATATTTCCTGCCATTTTTGGTGGTAACTTTGGTTTGTATTTTCTCTCTCTGGGGTATTATTCTGTGGAATCATTGATTGTTTGTGATTCCGTGGGTGTATCTGGGGTCCTTAGGTTGGAGTTTTCCCTCTAATACTCTTTGTAGTGCTGGATTGGTAGATAGTTATTCTTTCAGTCTGACTTTGTCCTGAAATACCTTTTTTACTTCATCTATGGTGATTGATAATTTTGCAGGGTACAGTATTCTAGTTTGGCAGCCATGTGCTTTTAGTGTCTGTATAACTTCTGACCAAGCCCTTGTAGCTTTCATCATTTCCATTGAATAGTCAGGTGTTATTATGATGGGTCTGCCTTTATATGTGAGTTGGCCCTTTTCTTTTGCAGCTCTTAAAATTTTTTCTTTGTTCTGTATGTTTTGTGTCTTGATTATGATGTGGCGCGCTGACTTTTTTTTGGGATCATATCTATTTGGTGTTCTGTAAGCTTCTTGTATCTTTATAGGCATTTCCTTCTTCAGGTTAGGGAAGTTTTCTTCTCTGATTTTATTGAAAACATTATCTGTGCCTTTGAGCTGGTATTCTTCTCCTTCTTCTATTCCTATTATTCTCAAATTAGGTCTTTTCATGGTGTCCCAGATTTCCTGAACCTTTTCAGTTATGGCTTTTTTAGTTTTACTATTTTCTTTGACTGATATATCTATTTGAGCTACTGAGTCTTCTACTTCAGAGATTCTATCTTCCATCTCTTGAGCTCTGTTGGTTATGCTTGTATCTGTGGTTCCAGCGTTTTTCTTCAGATTTTCTATTTCCATTTTTGCCTCATTTTGTGCCTTTTTTATTGCTTCAATTTCTGCTTTTAGTTCCTGGCATGTTTCTTGCATAGATTTGTTCATCTCTTCCAATTTTTTGTTTATATTTTCTTCTATTTCTTTAAAGCTATTTTTCATATCTTCTTTGAGAGCTTCGATGATCATCAAAAAGGAATTTTTGGTGTTGCTTCCTTCTGTTTCCTCTTCATTGCTCAGATCTGGTCTTGTATTTGTAAGATTGCCACTTTCTTCTGGAGTTACCTTGTTGTTCTTTGTATTATTATGCAAGTTTTTGCCCATGGCTTCAGTGGTTCACAATTAGGTAGCTTCTGGTCAGTTGTGGCACTTGGCCTTGTGTGCCTCCTGTCACCTCTCTGGGTGGGGTCTGTGTCTGTCCTTCAGGGACCCCAGTCATTATCTGTTCGCTCAGTTGGAGGTGGAGGTGAGTAGCCAGGCAAATTCCTTCAGCAGCAGCTGGGGATATGGTGACAGGCAGACTTTATCTAAGTCTGCTACACAGTGTGCTGGGACTCGCTCTACAGACAGCACCCGGTTTCGGAAGTGGAACCGGAACCGATGGGAATTAATTGTTTTTTATAGTTAGTCTATTAAAAGTTAAAAAATTAAAATAAAATATAATAATTACAATTTAGAATTTTTTGTTTATTTGTTATTTTATGTGCTTTTTCATTTTTATTTTTTAAGGGTTTTTATTTTATTTATTTATTTTGAAGTTCATGTTTATTTTATATATATTGTATTTTGTTTAGAGGTTTTGTGAGTTTAAATTTGTTTTATTGAGAATTTTTAATTATTTCTTAATTAGAAGAGTTTTTCAAGTATTAGGATTACTGTAATTGTTGATTTTGGTTTTGTTGGCAGGCATTTTATTATGGCAGACGTATCTGTTGTATTTTTGTTGTTAGTAAATAGAATAGACTTAGGAAATGCTATTAGAAAATTTGTTTTTGACTTTGTTTTTATTAGTATAAGTTGAAACTTTAAATTAATTATATTTATGTTAAGTTTTTTTGTGAAACGTATGGGTTTAAGTTGTATGTCATGGACATGCTATTTTTAGATTTTAGCTTGAACATTGTATTGTCTATGTATTATAAATTAATTAGATATGTAATTTAGAAAGTTGTTTTTGTCTTTGTTTTAGTGATTTAGAACGTTTTTTAAGTTTTTAAAATTTTTTAGGCTTTATGTGGGTGTTTGGCCCCATTTTGGGCACCATCTGTTGTAGAAATTTTTTGGGCTTATTTGAGCTGGAGGTTTAAATATGGCCTGTGGCGGCTTTTGTCTTTCAAAGTAATGAATTAGACACTTCTATTAATTTTATATTGTTTGGCCCATGTCTCAAGTACATAACTAGCTAGCTCTTTTATCTTAATTTAACTCATTTCTAGTAACCTACCAGCCATATGACCCAGCCCGTGGCTCACTTGCAGTTTTTATATGTCTTTTCTTTGGGGGTCAGATGGAGACTGATTAACTCTATTTTTTTTATTTGTCTGTCTTTTGATTTTTTTTACCCACTTTTATGGAGCTGTACTTAGGCCAAATCAGTTATTTTATTTTTGGCATATAGGGAATATTTCTATCACAATCCATATTTATACTATATCCACCAATTCATTCTTAGCAATAAAAATATTACTTTTATTAATTTCCATTTGATTTTATATACCTGTTTCTTCACTAACTCTAGTTTGGATTCAGAGAATAGAATTTATATTCAATGATCACCTAATACCCCATTGTCTTGAATTATTGCATAGAAACAGAGCTAATGTTTATTATACATTTGTTACAGTGTGGGCTGAAAAAAATCATACAATAATACTTTTATAGGTCATGTGCATGCATGTGTATGTGTATTTGGGTCTTTTTGTATGTTGATTTAATAATTTGCTCCAGTTTATACTGGGATAGGTTTTCAACTGGCTCAGTCCAGGCTGGCTTCAGTAAGCATAAACAATGGGAAACTCTGGCTGACCTTACTCTGAACCAGCTCATCTCTAGCAGAGCAGACTGCTGTAAAAAGGATTAAATGATCAAAGAACAAAAGCCATTTAGTCTTAATTAATACCAATGTCAAAATAAGCTGAATTTCCAATTATCTCATCTTTCCCAGTATCTGTGCATTAGAAATAAAAGATGCTACTTTCTAGGATGGACCTGTGTGCTAAAATTTTAAACTTACTATTAAGTGAAATATATCCTGAGGCATAAAATTGAAAATATATTCACGTTCTACCACAAATAATTAATATTGGTACAGAAGAGTCAAATTCAGTTAGTTATTTTAATATTACTTTAAACTATATTTACAGCTAAAGGAAAATAAATGGTTACTCAAATATTATGGAAGCAAGTAGCATTTTTCTTTTTTAAAAAAATATTTAATTTTACTTTATGTGCATTGTTGTGAAGGTATTGGGTCCCCTGAAACTGAAGTTATAGACAGTTGTGAGCTGCCATGTGGGTGCTGGGAATTTAACCTGGGTCCACTAGCGGAGCAAACGAGTACTCTTAACCACTGAGCCACCTCTCCAGCACTGCAAGTAGTATTTTTCTATGTGCTCAAGTATAAAACATTAGAATTTGATCTCAATTTTAACCAGATATATTAATTGCAAGAGTTCAGCAGGCATAGACCTAGATTTTGTTTTCACATATAGGGAATCTATAGATTTATTTAAAAATAATTCTGAATAATCATTAAAAATGAGTACTACACTTTAATGAATGTCTACAATTCCCAAAACTCAAGAAGTTAAAGTATGTGAAACACAAATTAAAAGCTACTCTTACTAAAGTAGTGAGACTCTGTATAAGTATTAAAAAAATGAAAAAGGAAGAAAAAAGTAATGTATTAAAAAGGGGAAAGAGCTTAGTTATAGAGTGCTCATCTAATATGTATGAAGTCTTGAATTTAGTCTTAGGCATGAAAAGAAATAGTGTTAATGCATTCATTTGAACTTGAAGTTTAAGATATTTTAATGAATTAAAATACCAAAAGATTAGAAAATAAAAATACATGCATTTGAGTTGAGGGGCATCTAGGTTGTTTCGAGGTTCTTGCTATTACAAATAATGCTGTTATGAACATAGTTGAGCTAATGCCATTGGAGTGCAAATGTGCATCTTTAGGGTATACACCCAGAAGTGGTACCCTGAGCGAGGTATCACAAACCCAGAAAGATAAGCAGGGAATGTACTCATTCATTAGTGGACTCTAAACAGCAAAGCATGCACAAGCTGCAAACCACAACCACTGAACAGCTTGGGATCTGAAACACCTTGGACTGTCACCTTGGAGCCCATTCCCTCCAGAGAAACACCTGACCCAGTCCTGATGTTGGGGTGAGAAAAGCCATCTTGGGACCTTGGGACCTCTTGCCCTTGCTAGGGAAGAGATAAAGAGGTGGGGAGAAGAGAGAGTAACTGGGAGGAGCGGGAGGGGGAAGGGTGTTTGAGCAAGGGGATACATGGATAAAAAAATGAGACTTTATTCATGATCAAAAAAAGAAAAAGAAAATACATGCACTTGAAACATTTTATATTAAAAATATAATGTATTAGTCAAGGCAAGGAGGATACCGATTATTTTGAATGAAAAGATTCAGACTACCTAAGGACAGTGGAAAACTGAATGAGATGTATAAATAAGAAAGAATGATTTTTCTTTGACTTAAAATAGAATATTTTCCTAATATATCTTGATTAGGGATTCCTCTGCCTCTACTCCTCCCAGATATTCCCCGTTCTCTTTTCAAAAGGATCCACCCATTTTCTGTATCTCATTAGAAAACAAACAGGCCTATGAGAAGTAATAATATAATAAGGTAAGATAAAACAAAAACAATAGAATTAGCAAAATGAATGAGCAGAAGAAAAGTAGCCTAAGTAGTCAGGAGAAAAACAAACCCATATATCTGTACATTAAAAAATCCAATAAAAACAGTAAACTAGAAGAATTAATATATATGGAAAAGACATGTAGACCAAAAAAGAATAATTTATATAACATACATACACATGATTATATACACATATAATATATATATTATACACATATTTTATATATTTATGTATTAAAAAACATTTCAAGAATTATATAAATATGTTATATACTATAAATACATATAATATTGTATATATTTTACATATATATTTTTAAAAGCATTATAAGAATTATATAAATATATTATTTACTATAAATAAATGTATATAATATTGTATATATGCTTTTTGTTTTTGTACTTTCAAAAAGCATTTTAAGACCAGATGCAGCATTATGAGACAAGAAAATCACCAAAAATGCCATTGAGTTCATTTCTTGTTGAGCATCTTCTGCTAGGCATGCAGATTTATTAGTTCTTTTTTTTCACAGTTATTCTCTTTTGGAGGAAAGTAAACATATTTGCATGTGATTATCAATTGGAAATTGTGTCTTGGTTAGGGAAGAGGTGAGGTATGATGTCTATTATTTTTATTCAAACATATAAAGTCATTAACTCTTAAAATTATGTCTTAATTCATTTTTCATTCAGTAGTGAATTGTTCAGCTTATGAGTTTTGGGTTTTTTGTTGTTGATATCCAGTTTTATGTTTACATGATCTTATAGGATGCAGGAAGTCATTTTATTTACTTTGCATCTTTTAAGACATGTTTGTATTTAAGTATTTGGTCAATTTTGGAGGAAGTTCTATGAGGCACAGAGAAGAAAATATAAAATTTTATGTTTGGGCAAAATATTCTGTAAATATCTTTTAGGTCCACCTGATTTATATGTCCAGCACTTTTCTGTTTTGTTTTTGTCTGCATGACCTGTTGATTGATCTGGGAGTCACACAAATATTAAGGAACAGGATCACAAAAGTTACACAAGCAGAAGCAATTTATTGCAAAACTGCAGGATTTCAGAACTTCTAAGGACATGAGCAGGTTGAGTTCTGACACCAACAATGAAGACAGGGAGTAGCCCCCTTTTTAAACCAAAATTCACAAGGTGGGGGGGACAGAAATAATATAAGAAAAGTGTGGGGTTTTTTGTTTTCATTATTTAAGTTTAATTCTTGGGTGGCAGTACATTCTGGAAATTTGCAATTTGTGATAACATTTTACAAACTCTAGTACAATTTCTGACAGCAAAATATTTGAACAAGTTTAACAGGAAATTTGAAATCTATTGTGTAAGATAGTGTAATGATATGAAAATAGTTGAGCTAATGACTTTGGGGTGTGAATGTACATCTTTAGGGTATGTTCCCAATAGTAGTATTGCTGGATCCTTGGGGAGATGGATTCCCAGATTTCTGCGAAACCTCCATACTACATTTCAGAGTGGCAGAACAAGTTTACACTCCCATCAACAATGGAGCAGTGTTTCCCTAGCTCCATATTCTCTCCACCATAGGCTATTATCTGTGTCTTTGATCTTAACCATTCTGACATGCATAAGGTGGTATCTCAAAGTTGTTTTAATTTGTATTTCTCTGATGGCTAAATATGACGAACACTTTTCATGTGCCTTTCAGCCATTTATAATTCTTCTGCTGACAATTCCCTTTTTAGTACTGAACCCCATTTCTTAATTGGGTTATTTAGGCTTTTGTGCTCTACTTCCTTGAGTTCTCTATATATTTTGGAGACCATTCCTCTCCCAATTGTAGCCTTGGTGAAAATCTTCTTCCATTCTGTATTCTGTCTGTTTGTCTTATTGACTGTCTCCTTGACCTTACAGAAGATTCTCAGTTTTGGGAGGTTCCACTTATTGATTGTTGATCTTAGTGTCTGTGCTACTGGTATTATATTTAAGAAGTGGTCTCCTGTGCCAATGCGATGGAGGGTATTTCCCACTTTCTTTTCTATCAAGTTCAGGGTAGCTGGGTATATGTTGAGGTTTTTGATGCACTTGGATTTAAATTTTGTGAAGGGTGACATTATTCATAATAGCAAGAACCTGGAAACAACCTAGATGCTTCTCAACTAAAGAATGGATTAACAAACTGTGGTACATCTATACAATGGAGTACTACTCAACAGGAAAAAAAATCCTAAAATTCACAGGCAAATTGATGGATTTGGAGAATATCCTCCTGAGTGAGGTATCACAAGCCCAGAAAGTTAAGCAAGGGATGTACTCACTCATTAGTGAACTTTAAACAAAAAACAAAGAACACCAATGCTGCAAACCACAACCACTGAACACCTTGGAATCTGAAGGAACTTAAGAGAGACATCCATGGAGTCTCCTAGGAAGAGAAAACAGATAAAATCTCCTTAGCTAATTGGGAACGTAAGGTGCTGCAATCAAGAAGAGGTGGGAAGAAATCATGAGAGAAGGAAATAATTGTGTGAGAGAAACAACAAGAATGGAGAGAAAAAAAGAGTTAGAGAACTTTTTTTGCCTTCTTTATTTTGTATTTATCAAAAAAAAACAGTAAAAAGAATTTAAAATGCGGAAGAGTTAACAATAACTATACAGAGGATAAGAATCATAAGCATGGCTTATCAAGGGTGGAAATACAAATAAGATTGCTACACATATATTTTCTTTGTGTTCAGCTTTCTCTCTGATTTTTTTTTCCATCGCTGTATATCCTTATTCAAGGTCTCTTCCCCCTCCCATCACATCTGGTCATTTTTCTTCTCTGCAACTCCCCATCCCCTCCTTTGGCAGGGAGCAGACAGTCCTATGGTCCCACTGACAGAATAATGCTTGGATCAGTCTTCACTCCCGGCCAAATCCAGTTTTGTCCCCACTCCCTCAAGAGTGAGTCAGGTGTTCCTATAGTTGGACTGGGGTTTGAAGGGTCACTCCAGGGTGTTTCTGATCCCAAGCTGTTCAGTGGTTGTGGTTTGCTGCTTGGGCATGTTTGGCTTTTTTTCTTGTTTGTTTGTTTAGAGACCACTAGTGAGTGAGTACATCCCCTATTTATCTGAGTTTGTGATACTTCGCTCAGGAGGATATTCTCCAAATCCATCCATTTGCCTGTGAATTTTAGGATATCCTTTTTTCTTGCTGCTGAGTAGTATTCCAATGTGTAGATGTACCACAGTTTGTTAATCCATTCTTCAGTTGAGGGACATCTAGGTTGTTTCCAGGTTCTTGCTATTACACATAATGCTGCTATGAACATAGTTGAGCTAATACCTTTGGAGTGTGAATGTGCCTCTTTAGGGTATACATCCAGAAGTGGTATTGCTGGGTCCTTGGGGAGATAGATTCTCAATTTTCTAAGAAACCTCCATATTGTACTCCAAAGTGGCTGAACAAGCTTACAATCCCACCAACAATGGAGGAGCGTTCCCCTTGCTCTGCATCCTCTCCAGCATAGGCTGTCATCTGTGCCTTTTATCTTAGCCAATCTAACAGGTGTTAGGTGGTATCTCAAAGTTGTTTTGATTTGCATTTCTCTGATGGCTAAAGATGAAGAGCACATTTTCAGGTGCCTTTCAACCATTTGTAGTTCCTCTGCTGAGAATTCCCTTTTTAGATCTGAACCCCATTTTTTGATAAGGTTATTGAAGGTTTTGGGATCTAAATTCTTGAGCTCTTTATATACCTTAGAGATCAGTCCTCTATCACTTGTAGGGTTGGTGAAAATCTGTTCCCATTCTGTAGGCTGGCGTTTTATCCTGTTAACAGTGTCCTTGGCTTTGCAGAAGCTTCCCAGCTTCAGGAGATCCCACTTATTGATTGTTGGTCTTAGTGCCTGTGCCACTGGAGTTATATTTAGGAAGTGGTGTCCTGTGCCAATTTGTAGAAGTGTATTTCCCACTTTCTTTTCTATCAAGTTCAAAGTGGTTGGGGTTAAATTGAGGTATTTGATCCACTTGGATTTGAGTTTTGTGCAGGGTGACAGGCTCGGATCTATTTGCATTTTTCTACACACTTCCTTCCAGTTATGCCAACACCATTTGTTAAATATACTATCTTTTTTCCATTGAATGTTTTGGGCCTCTTTGTCAAAAACCAAGTGTTCATAGGTTTTTGGGTTAATGTCTGGATCCTCAGTTCTATTCCATTGGTCCACAAGTCTGTTTTTATGCCAATACCAGGCTGTTTTTATTACTATAGCTCTATAGTGTAGCTTGAAGTCAGGGATGGTGATACCTCCTGAGGTTCTTTTGTTGAGTAAAATTGTTGTATTAGTCCTGGCTTTCCTGTTACTCCAAATGAAATTTAGTAATATTCTTTCAAGGTCCAAGAAATATTGTGTTGGGATTTTGATGGGCAGTGCATTGAATCTGTAGATTCCCTTTGGTAGAATTGCCATTTTTACTAAATTGATCCTACCTATCCAGGAACATGGGAGAGCTTTCCATTTTCTGATATCCTCTTCAATTTCTTTCGTCAATGATTTAAAATTTTTTTCAAATAGGTCTGTTACTTCTTTGGTTATAGTTACTCCAAGGTATTTAATACTATTTGCCGCTAATATGAAGGGTAATGTTTCCCTTATTTCTTTTTCAGCTCTTCTATCTTTAGCATACAGAAGGGCTACTGATTTCTTTGAGTTTATCTTGTATCCTGCTACATTGCTGAAGGTGTTTATCAGCTGTAGCAGTTCTTTGGAAGAATTTTTTGGGTCACTTATGTATACAATCATATCATCTGCAAATAGAGATAGCTTCACTTCATCTTTTCCAATTTGTATGCCCTTAATCTCTTTTCGTTCCCTTATTGCTTTAGCTAAAACTTTAAGAACTATATTGAATAGATAAGGAGAGAGAGGACATCCTTGTCTAGTTCCTGACTTTAGTGGGATTTCTTTGAGTTTTTCTCCATTAAGTTTGATACTGGCTGTCGGCTTCTTGTAAATCGCCTTAATTATATTTAGGTATTCTCCCTTTATTCTTGATCTCTCCAGGGCTTTAATCATAAAGGAGTGTTGGATATTGTCAAAGGCTTTTTCAACATCTAAGGATATGATCATGTGGTTTTGTTCCTTTAGTTCGTTTATATGATGGATAACATTTACAGTTTTTCGTATGTTGAACCAGCCCTGCATTTCTGGGATGAAGCCTACTTGGTCATGGTGGATGATATCTTTTATGCATTGTTGTATATGATTTGGCCAAAATTTTCTTGAGAATTTTCGCATCAATATTCATGAGGGAAATTTGTCTGTGATTCTCCTTTGTTGTGTCTTTGAGTGGCTTGGGTATTAGGGTGATTGTGGCCTCATAAAAGGAATTTGGCAATATTCCTTCAGTTTCTACTGTGAGAAATAGTTTGAGGAGTAACGGTAGTAATTCTACTTTGAATGTCTGGTAGAATTTGGCACTGAAACCATCTGGACCAGGGCTTTTATTTTTGGGGAGGTTTTTAATGACAGCTTCAATTTCCTTAAGGGTTATAGGCCTGTTCAGGTAATTAATCTGATCTTCATTTAATTTTGGAAGATGGTGCCTGTCCAGAAAGCTGTCCATTTCTTCTAGGTTTTCCATTTTTGTGGAATACAGATTTTCAAAATATGACCTGATAATTCTCTGTATTTCCTGGGGGTCTGTTGTTATGTCCCCCTTTTCATTTCTGATTTTGTTGATTTGGACACTCTCTCTCTGTT
>PVIH01023290.1:0-25177 GCA_004025045.1 Sigmodon hispidus
CTGTCCAAACAGCCAAATATTACCTCTATCATTTCTAAACTTTAAAAATTACTTATACTTTCTATTTACTCAAATAATATTATATTCTTCTATAGTCTTTAATATAGTTAAAAAATAAATAATTATAAATAATTTATCTAATTATTAAAATACATTAAATATAAAACTTTAAACTCACAAAAATAAAATAAAGAATAAAATATTTTCTTTAATTGTATTAAATACAAATAAACTAAATATTATAACTATAATTTTTACTTAACTATTTTATTATATATGATTTTACTATATTAAATTAAAACCTTCCTTTTTAATTAAACAAAAAATAATATAAAATATCTCTCTATATATAAATAAAAACCTGTTTTAACCATAACAATAAGCAAAAAATTAAAAACTAAATAAAAAAAAGTCAAGCAAACACACAGTCCAACCACTCAAAAAGCAACATATAAAAAATCAAATAAACCACAAACCACATAACAAAACAAATTAATAAAAGTAAATTTTAAAATAAAAACTAACAATATACCTAAACTATAAATCAAACAACATAAAATTAATATAAGCATCTGTATAATTTTTAAAAATTTTAAAATTACTAATCCAAATATACAACAACAAATCCAAACCATAAAACTAAACAAGCAAAAGACCTCATACTACAGTAGGTAGTAGAGTTTTTCTATACACAGTGCAGCTGTAAGCCTCTGGCCTGTGGTTACCTAGATCTTGAGTGTGAATTTAAATGCAATGACTAGTAGAAGAAATTTAAACTGTGACATGATTTCAAAGTAATCCTTGTTTAGGGACTCTTTTGTAGTACCCAACCAAGATACCTGCTCATTTCCCTTAGAAATACATCCATGACCCAAGATTGTGGAATTCTCAGAAACTGAATTTAGTTAAATAGTATAAGATAAATCAGGAGAAGTATGTTAGAAAATTTCAAGCTAATAAATAAAAATAAAATTAACTTTTTATTATGTTTCAGATGTTCAGGTACTAGTTAGACATGATTATTAACCAAACAGAATATGATGCTTAATAGATAGTATATAAAACCAAGAAGGGAAAAGTAGCAATAAGTGAGGAACCACCAAATGTGCACACAGACTTAAATGCAAATTTATATCAAGAAATTTAATAATAACAAATTTTAAAATCAAATATAGTAGATTCAGATGATGAATTTGAAGATTGTCCCAAGGAAATCTGACAGATGTATAATTAAATCAAGTACAAACACACAGCTACCCAGACTAGATTGTTAGAATTGAATGAAGATGACATAGTTGAAGAAACACTGCCCTGTGGGGTTGGGGAAGTTGTACAGTTAATGAAATGCCTGCTGTATAAATATGAGGACCTGAGTTTAAGCCATAGAACCCCCAGAAAAAGTCAGGCATAGTATTGGGCACTTGTAAGCCCAGCATTGGTGAAGCAGAGACAGAAGGATCCTTGGAGTTCACTGGTCAGCAATTCAGCATACTCAGGGAGAGACCCTGGCACAGACATCATTGAGTAACAATACCTTAAGTTGACTTACCACACACACACACACACACATGCATCTGCATTCTCTCCCTCACCTCCCCCCACCTCTTCCCACACAAACTTTTAAAAACAGAAAAGCACAATCATGGTTTGTTTGTTTTTTTTAAGAACCAATGGTTGGTAATTTTAAGGTTCAAGAATCCTATATTATATTTACAGTAAATAAAACAAATTCAAACAGAATCAAGAACTCACCAAGTGTGTATTTCAAGAATGAGAATTGACTAGGTAAAATCTGTGAGCACTTGTTTTTAGTGGATTCCCGCAAAAAAAAATTCTAAAGATAGAAAAACAACCCAGAATCAGAAACACCCTGGACTGACCCTTCGGACCCCACTCCAACTACAGGAACACCTGACTCACTCTTGAGGGAGGGGGGACAAAACTGTATTTGGCCAGGAGTGGAGACTGAACTAAGCATTATTGGGTCAGTGGGACCATAGGACTGTCTGCTGCATGCCCAGGGAGGGGATGGGGAGTTGGATAGAAGAAAAATGACCTGATGTGGTGGGAGGGGGAAGGGACCTTGAATAAGGATATAGTTATTGAATATAAGTATATTTATATCCTTATACTTGAATAAGGATGGAAAAAAAATTCAGAGGGAAAGCTGAACACAAAGTAAATATATGTGTAGCAGTCTTATTTGCATTATCACCCTTGATAAGTCATGCTTATGATTTTTATCTTCTTTATAGGTATTGTTAACTTATTAGCATTTTAAATTAATTTTACTGTTTTTCTTGATAAATACAAAATGAATAAAGAAGGAGAAAAAAAAAAAGAAAAACAACCCAGAGAAAACGTAACATTATTAAGACTAAAATTCTAAAAAGATGAAAAAAAAATCAGTGCATATATTCACAGTATTTTTTTTGTAGATCATACAGATTTTACATGAAGTGTATTGGTAACATGGTATTAAAACAAATTGTAGCATACAGTTAAAATGCTGAGCAATACTAACACGTAAATTTGGGGGATTAGTTGTGTCAGAAGAGGGTCAGCGAGTGACAGGCTTAACTCCTCCCAACTGAGCCTGTCTGCCTTCCTCCTCTCTCATCTCCTTTCCTTTGTCACCTGCTGACCCAGGAAAGCACTCTCTACCAGAGACCCCATAGTCACCACATTTACCTAGGAGCTAGAAAGGGAAACCGCTACCAAGAACAAGAAAGGAACAGCTCCCCCACCATCCCCAGACAATACCAGTTAGCAATACCAAAGAACACCTCAACCATCACAACTCCAGATGCCTAGATCCTTACACAAATACACACACATTAACTACCAAGATAATAAGTCTTCATCAAAAGACAGTAGCCCTATCACGGTGGGCCCTGACAAATGTAACAGAGCTGAAGCACAAGATAAGGGCTCAAAATAGCAATTATAAATATCCAAGGATCTTAAGAGGGGTAGGAATAAATCCCTTAATGAAGTCTGTGAAAACACAAATAATCAGTGAGATGAAATAGTGAAAACAGCTCATGACATAAAAGTGGAAATAGAATCACTCAAAAAACCCAAACCGAGGTAAAACTGGAAATGACAATGTGAGTATGTAAAAAAAAAAAAAAAAACCAAAATCACCTCACTAATAGGTTACAAGACATGGAGGAGAGAATCTTAGGTGCTGAAGCAGAGGTAGAAGAAATAGATAGCTCAGTCAGAAAACATTTAATCTAAAGTAGCCCAGGCATGAAACAGTCAGGAAATCTAGGACACCATGAAAAGACCAAATACGTGACTAATAGAGATCAAGGAAGAAGAAAAACTCATTTAAAAGGCACAGAAAATATGTTTACTAAAATCATAGAAGATAATTTCCCCAGCCTAAAACATACAAGTTGCCTATAAACATACAAATTGAGTAGAAAACACCAAATAGACAGAAACAGAAAAGAAATTTTCAAGATTGCACAATAAGCAAACCTCTAAATGTACAGAAAAAAGAAAGAATATTGAAAGCTAAGGGGAAAAGAGACCAAGCAACCTATAAATCAGGTCCATTAAAATAGCCCTTGACTACTCAGTGGAGAATCTAACAGCTAGAGGGGACTGGGCAGGTGTTCTACAAATTCTGAGAGACCAAAGCTGCCAGCCCTGGCTACTATGTCCAGAGAAACTTTCAATCATAATTAAAGGAAATATAAAAACATTTCACAATAAAACTAAATATAAACAATTTTTATCTACCAATTAGCTCTAAAGAAGGCACTAAAAACCCCCTTCAGTCTGAATAATTAATCACACAAAAGAAAACACAAAGAATAGATAGCCACATAATAAAAAGTGAAAAGAGGGTAAAATCCACACCAGAACAACACAATAACAGAAATTAGTAAACACTACTCATTGATAACTCTCAGTATTAATGGTTTCAGTTAACCAATGAAAAGATACAGACTAACAGATGAGGCTAGAAAACAGGATCCCAGGATCCACCTTGCTGCTGCATCCAAGAAACACACTTCTTGGTGGTTTTTTTTTTTTTTTTTTGGTGTGTGTGTGTATTTATTTTGTTTTTTTTTTTAGAATTGAATGAAAACAAAAGATAAAACATATGGAACACAATGAAGATCATTATAAAAGACAAGGTAGACATCACCTCAAGGTAAAGGGATAGAAAAAGATATATCAACAAGTTGATGTAAGGTGCAAGCAGAAGTAGCTATTTTAATATCTGACAAAATAGACTTCAATCAAAAAATTACCAGAACAACTAGGAAGGACACAACATACTCATTCAAGGAAAAATCCACTAAGAGGATGTTATAACTCTAAATGTTTATACACTAAACACAAGGACACCAAGTCAGAAAAGAAACACCACTACCACTAAAATCACCTGTTTCCCCTCACACAGTGATAGTTGGTAACTTCAGTTTCCCATTTTTTGCCAATTGACAAGTCATCCAGTCAAGAGCTAAACAGAAAAATGCTAGAGTTAAATAACATCATAAATCAAATAGGCCTAACAGATATCTAGGCAATAGTTAGCCCAAACACAAAAGAATATACTTTCTTCTCAGCAACTCATATGATTTTCTCCAAAATTGACCACAGACTTAGACACAAAGCAAATCTCAACAGATACAGTAACACCTTGTAACCTATCTGAACACAGCCTTTTAGCATTGAATGAAAATGAAAAACAAGACATACCAACACCTATGAAACACAACGCAGGCCATTTTTAGAGACAGGCTCCTAGCCCTGAATGCTCACATTGAATATTTGGAGTAATCTCATGTTCATAACTGAGAGCAAAAAGAAATTACACCCAGAGAGAATAGATGGCAAGAAATAATCAAACTCAGGTCCAAAATGAACACAATAGAAACAGCAACAGCAAAATCCCATTAAGAGTGCTTGGTTTTTGTTCTTCTACCATGTACTTTTCCTCTTCGCACCTGTCCTCTAGATGGGTAGGTTTGCACTTGTGTCCTAAGTCTGTCTATACTGCAAAGAGGAAAAAGTGAACATAGGTTCAGGTGGGGTTACATATCATTTTATATTTTCAACTACCTCTTTGTAACCCTAAACATGTCTCTCTCCCGTTTTTATATCTTGCTTAAACATTTATGGTAACTACTAAGCCTAATTAGTATTGCTTATATGGGAATGGGTGTGGGGCCATCCGCTGGAGCATTGAAAATCCACCAGAGGGCATACCTTCAAAGAAGAAGTATTCACTTTTCCAGCAGCCATCAGCTGCCAGTAGTTACTCAATAAGGGCTGAACTGGACGAGCACCTTCCCATCCGTGCTAAGATGTTGGTGGGCTTGATTTTATGCAGATCTTGTACAGGTATCCACAGCTGCTGTAAATTCATCAGTGCAATAGTGATGGCATGTTCCAAAAGATGTCTTCCTATACTTCTACATGGAGGACAGTGTCTCAGGACAGTTATCACATTCTATTTATATGACCAGTGGGTCAAGACTGTGTGGAAGTACTTTTAAGTCTGCTATGAAGAAATGTTGTATATTTGCCTCCAATATTTTATATACTTGCCACTCAACATCTTACTGACATGTGAAGAATTTGAGTTTCATTCTTATTGGTTTCTAACAAGGTTTGTCTCCAGTAAGCAAATTCTCACCTCTTGTCTTCCTTGTAGAAACCTCTTTTCTTTGATTTGTTTTAGAAATTGTTGCCATTAGCCCAGTAATAAAGTTTTAAAAAGCAGGAGTTTTTTTTAGATAACCCCACATTTCTATACTATTTGTCTTGTATGAAAGGGGAGAGATGTGTGCTGCAGCTTAAAACAGAACTTGTCAGCCTTTATCTTTTAGGTTTTCTTTTACTAAATTATCCCTTTGGCAATTTTGCATGTGTATAATGTATCCTGGCTACTTGTCTACCCACTCATATCACCCCACTTCTCCCTACCAGAAATAGTCCTTTTGGTTGGTTTTGTGACCCACACAGACCATTGTGTTCAGTTATGTACCTCCTGACCCCAATCCAGTGACCACACACTAGATTGGGGTCAGGAGGTACATAACTGAACACAATGACTACATACATGGCTTTAAGATTTTACATTTGTGTATTTATGTATTATCTTAGTTAGGGTTTCTATTGCTGCTATGAAACACGGTGACACAGAAGCAAGAAGGGGAGTAAAGGACTTACACTTCCATACTGTAGTTAGTCCACCACTGAAGAAAGCCAGGTCAGAAATTCAAACAGGACAGGAACCCAGAGACAGGAAGTGATACAGAAACCATGGAGGGTTACTGCTTACTGGCTTGCTCCTGCCCTGTTTCCAGGATCTTGCTCTGTTTGAGTTCTTGTCTTGATTTCCTTTGATGATGAACAATGCTGAGGAAAGATAAGCCAAATAAATCTTGCCATCCCAAGGTTCTTTGGTCATGGTGTTTCATTACAGTGATAGGAATCCTAACTAAGAACTAAGGCATGAATCTGTCTATCTCTCTATTAATAATAAATTGTGTGTGTGCACATATGTGTGTGTGTATGTGTACACGTGTGTGTATGTGTGTGTGTACACAAATGCATTGGCACAGGCATGCAGGTTAGTGGACAACCATAAAGAGTCAGCTCTTTTCTATCATGTACGCTCTGCAGTTTAAACTCAGGTCTTCAGGATTGGGGGCAGGTGCCCTTATCACCATCCTTTCTTAGTGATTTAAAATATGAAAATACTAATTTTAAACTTTAAACTTTTTTAAATGATTATAATTATATCAGTTATCCATGCTCTTTTCTCCATTCAGACACTCATGGGCTCTCTCTTGCTCTCTTTTATATTTGTGGCCTCTTTTTCTTTCCTTGTTGTTACAAATATATGATTCTTCATATTTTATGGAAGAATTATGAAAGTATGGGCCATACATACATGAATTATATTCACAAAGCTTGAATAATTTGGTTGTTCTGGTTTACTAACTGGTATAAATTAGAGCTCATAATAGCTGGGACAGAACTCCCATTCAGATCTATCTTTCCACCATTAGTGCAGGTTAGAATGTGGAAAATAATAGCTAAAGTGTATAAACTTGTATATTTGCAAGTATATATGGCACATATATACTTGTATATACAATGTGGAAAATAATAGCTAAAGTGTGTATACTTGTATATTTTTCAAGTATATACTGCAAACATTGTGTCAAACCCTGCATCAAACATGTTTCCCATCTCAATGTAAGACTCACAAATTTTATGCTTCCTTCAAGGAAGAGGAGGCATAATGAGAATAAATCACTTGCCTATGGTAACATACTTTGTAAGTGGTAGATTTGAAGTTTCTGAGTTGAATGTTTTACCCAATGTTATTGCTTCTCAAATAAAATGATAAAAGGATAATGAATAAGGGTAATTTAGAATTCCAAAGAGCACATAGTTCACTTTTCCATTTTACAAATGAGAACATATGAGCTGTCTGAGTTACCCGGGGATAACCACATAGTTGTGGCTCATTCAGTGTAGCACGAAGAACTTCAATTTCCCTTCCTATTTTTACTCAATAATAGCTTTTGATTACAGATGAGTGTCGTGTGTTAGTGTTCTAGGCCTAGAGATTAATTTTTAAACCATCTCTTATTTGTGCTGGAGTTTATTTATAGGTTCCATTTGCATGATGGGAATGAGGGCAATTTTCAGATTGCAATTTAATTGTATCACAGCCATTTATACATGCCCTAAACAGAACATGTCCGCAGATAAAATATCCATCTTCCCTTGGGCAAGATAAAGTTGGGGATTTCTTACCAAAAGTCTCTTTCCCTCTAGCTGAGTTTTTTATTTGCTTATTTTAAAAAGAATTTATTAACATTAATCTTGATTGTAGTGATGATTACACAGTATTTTTTAACAGTTCTCAAATCCTGCCCAATATTCCAGATAATTCTCATGTGTTTCAGACCAAGGCATTATAAAAAAAAATTAAGTAAACATCCAGAGGGAGAGACTTGGCACAGAAGACTGAAATTTGGTAAAGAAAAAATTAATCACTTTCTAGATTTTCTGTATAATTCCAACTACTTCAGTGACCTAGATATTCTCCTGTTTTCATTTCTCTTGTTCATCTTTCATGTTACTTCTTCCTGACCCAACCACTTCATGATTGGGTTTAAGGCTTATTCCACAAGATTAAAACTTACAGTTGGCACTATTACTAGGCCACGAACTTATGGATGAGCAGGCCATAGGACCTAGGGCAGAACCCACTGTTATTGTCCTGATAAATAGACAAACTGAATCCTAGTGACTTATTCATAGATCATGTATGTCTCAACCCTCAGGCTTCTGTTTGTAGTAGATAGAGATGGACATGGAAACTCACAACTGGTCAAAGTATGGAAAATTTATAAACTTCACAGTGCTCAGCTTTAAATAGGACAGCTATATTACACTCCTTCAGAGCCCAGGGGGCATCTCAGAAGAAGGGGCAGAAAGATTGGAAGAGCCAGAGTCAAGAGATGATCACAAGGAAATAATGTCTAATATACATAACAGGCCAGCTGCACATATGAACTCAGTGGTTATGACAACACACAGGACTTAGGAAAGGCCAGTCCATCTATTTATTAACTATTGGATTTGGTTCTAGCTGTCATTTGGCCCAATCTGATTTTTTCACAACTATTGACCAATTCTTCCTAATTTCTTTAAAATCCTGAATCTCAAGTACATAGTTCATTAATCATCGGAGGCCCACTCTTAACTTTTGCCTTCTTCTTAAGACAGTGCTGATGGGAAGCCATATCCCCTTAAAAGCCAGAGTCCAGGCCTCATGTCATTTATTTCTCTTTTGTCTTTACCTTTACAATTGTGATACACATTGTGGCTAGTATGCAGAAATTAGAAATCTTGAATTATGTGTCACAGTTTGACTTTTGGGACATGTTTTATTGCTTTTGACTCTTTCTCATCTATCCAGAGCAGTATGTAAGGACTGAGTAGATGGTCTATCAACCAGCAAGTATTTGTTAAACTGATGTTGTATTCCACACATACTGCTGGACACTAGTAAAAATGAAGTTGAATAGGACATAGCTGCTTCTTTCCAATGCATTCATATTCTCATATGGAGGTGACATGTCAGAAGTTGTGAAGAAATTTATGAAAGTGAATACAAGACAGGTATATTTGATGAAGTAGACCTATTCCTACAGTGTGGATTTAAAATACAAACAGGGATTCACAAAATGTGTTAGAAGAAAACACCCAGAGGAAGAGACAGCATTGAATACTCCCTGTGTGCATCAAAGCAGTCGGGGTTCACAAATAGGAGAATTTGCCATTATTCTTAAGAATAATCTACTTATTCCTATGTCTCAAAGGATTATGAGAATGTAGCTGGGATTTTGAAAATCATCTATTTATCTACATTGTGACTACTAACTTTAATTTTACAAATAAAATATGGATATAATTACAAACTAAGACTGTAATTCATTGAAGAAAATGGATACTAAGGTTCAGTGGTTAAGGGTATTGATTACTCTTCCAGAAGACATGGGTTCATTTCCCAGTATCTATGTGATAATTAAAAATTATCTATAGCTTGAGTTCCAGGGGGATCTAATACCCTCTCATGGCCTCCCAGGGCACAAGACAGTCCCATGAGACACAAACATACATACAAGCAAAACACCTTTGCACATGAAATAAAATGTAAAAAGTAAATAAATAAATTAATTAAATAAAAAGAAATTAATTGCCTTCACTCTTCATCATCATGGGCAGTGTTTTCTTATACTTTTATTAAATTTATTGATAATAAAATACTCCTGCAAGTGATGAACCATATAAAACAATAAGATACAATAAAGACATTACTTGCCTTGTGATGTTATGGTTAATTAACAGAAGGTAGGACCGGTTGGCACAATACTATACAATGCAGAAAGGCAAAGAAGACATAAATGCATGCTCAGTTTCAATGTGAATCCTCATATACAACACATAAAAACATTTCATATCATGAAACTGGGAAAAATTTAATATGTTTTTGAGTTTCCCACATTATTAAATTACTGTTACTGCTCTCCTGCATAATGCCACTTGTACCAGTCTGGGGAAAATTTGCTTTCACAGATTAGAATTTAAGAAAAAAAGTATTTGGTAAATTAGATAATAGCATAGATAATACAGAGTTCTCTCTATATTATCCATCTATGAAACAGAAGACAATATGCTAAAAAACATTTTTTCAGTTCAAGAAAAAAATTGATTTCAAAAGAAAAAAAGCATAAGAAATGCCTAAGGATAAAAGAGATTGATACTCAGATGAAATGGTAATAAAAAAATAGCCCTTTTTTTTTTACTAGCATTAAAGATATGCTAATCAAATAGTAAATGACCAGAGAAGGAAGATGATCACATATCTAGCTAAGGTTTTTATGCATGCATTTATCTATGTCATTATGCATCCTATTATTAGAATCTGGGTGCCATGGATAATTTTTGTTTGTTTTATTCCCTAGTTACATGCTACAATTACTTTTTGAAATGTTTAAATAGAACTCCATTGTAATTGAATCAAATGTACTTTATTTCCTTGGCTACATAAGGACCCCAAAGTACTAAATATGTGTTAAAAGTAAAATTCAAACTGAATGTTGTAACAGATAACCATAATCTCACCTGGTAAAGGCAGTACAATGAGGTTAAAAGGTATCCTTGGCTAAATAGTCAGTTTGAGCTAGTTTGTCTCAAAAGCAAACAAACAATGCTTTAAAATGATATTTTATTGTGAATAAAGTCATATTTTTTATCCATGTATCCCCTTGTTCAGACTCCCTTCCCCCTCCTGCCCCTCCCAGTTACTCACTCTTCTCCTCATCACTTTATCTCCTCCCCAGCAAGGGCAGGAGGTCCCAAGGTCCCAAGGTGGCTTAGTTCAGCATCCATTTTTGGCAGATCTACTTTCTCACCCCAACATCAGGACTGAGTAAGGTGTTCCTTTGGAGGTAATGGGCTCCAAGGTGCCAGTTCAAGGTGTTTCAGATCCTAAGCTGTTCAGTGGTTGTGGTTTGCAGCTTGGACTTCCTAAACTTTTTGTTTAAAGTACACTAATGAGTGAGTGCATCCCCTGCTTATCTTTCTGGGTTTGTGATACCTTGCTCAGGAGGATATTTTCCAAATCCATCCATTTGCCTGCAAATTTTAGGATATCATTTTTTCTTACTGCTGTGTAGTACTCCATTGTGTAGATGCACCAGTTTGCTAATCCATTCTTCAGTTGAGGAACATCTAGATTGTTTCCAGATTCTTGCTATTATGAATAATACCACTATGAACATAGTTGGGCTAATGCCTTTGGAGTGTGAATGTGCATCTTTAGGGTATACACCCAGAAGTGGTATTGCTGGGTCTTTGAGGAGATTGATACCCAATTTCAGAGAAACTGCCATACTGCACTTCAGAGTGGCTGAACAAGCTTACACTCCCACCAATGGAGGAGTGTTCCCCTTGCTCCACAACCTCTCCAGCACAGGCTCCATCTGTGTCTTTTATCTTAGCCAATCTGACAGGTGTCAGGTGGTAAATCAAAGTTGTTTTGATTTGCATTTCTCTGATGGTTAAAGATGTTGAGCACTTTTTCTGGTGCCTTTTAGCCATTCGTAATTCTTCTGCTGAGAATTCCCTTTTTAGTTCTGAACCCAATTTTTTGATTGCGTTATTCAAGATTTTAGGCTCTAGTTTCTTGAGTTCCCTATATATGTTAGAGATCAGTCCTCTGTCACTTGTAGGGTTGGTGAAAATCTTTTCCCATTCTGTAGGCTGTTGTTTTGTCCTATTGACAGTGTCCTTGGCTTTATAGAAGCTTCTTAGCTTCAGGAGGTCCCACTTATTGATTGTTGATCTTAGTGTCTGTGCCACTGGTGTTATATTTAGGAAGTGGTCTCTTGTGCCAATTCGTTGGAGGGTATTTTCCACTTTCTTTTCTATCATGTTCAGAATGGCTGGGTTTATGTTGAAGTCTTTGATCCACTTGGATTTGAGTTTTGTGCAGGGTGATAGGCCTGGAATAGCTGATGACTCTTTTTTGTCTTCAATTGATCACACAAGGCAACTTAATCAATACATTTTTTTCTCTTGATACACCTTTCCTATGACCATCAGTTCATTTAAAACACGACACTGGGACACTTATGATTCTCATTGTGTAGAACTGTCCTGAACCTCCTTTTCAGTTATTACATTATTAAAAATAAACCAATCAAAAATGGGCTATGAAATCAGACCACTATCAAAAAGAAGAAATAAAAATGGATAAACATTTTTAAAGAGTTCAACATCATCATTTATCAAAGAAATTCAAATTAAAACTAATTTGAAATTGAAATTGTTGAGAGAACAATTTGAGACTAGAAAGTAGAACTTAAATTACTACTATTTGTGAAAAGAGTACAAAATTTGAGGCTAACAAGTAAAAGAATAGGTAACTCAAGTTATTCACATGAGAGCCAAATATTCACAGAAAGCACTGCTTCTGTACATATCTTCCATATACCTGCACATGCATGTATGTACACATGACACATTTATAGAAATGTATTCCCTGGAAAGCACTCACCATCTTAAAAAATTAAATGGAGTTATTTTATCTAAGAATTTCTATATTATTTGCAACACAGCTATAGATTCATCCAGAATTATGTGTTCATTAAGAAAGTAAATAATGATTGATAATTAAAATCATAAGAATTATAATTCAGCTGGTGAAGTTGGTCACAGTGAGTTGGATATGAATTTTTCCCAAGGAATGGGTGAGAGATTATATCAATTACAAAGACTGCAGCAAAAGTATATTTTGGTATTATTTAAAAAATTTCTTCTGCCCTTTTAATCAGAGATGTAAGTCATTGATTTCTAAAATACATTTGAGATTTTGCATCTTTTTTCTTTGTAGATTAACTATAAAAAGACATATTCCTTATATATTGTTGTTACCTTAATGAGTTCATAATTCTTTTTTTCTAATAGACAACACAAGTTTTACTTGTAATTATTTGTTCTTCTATAAAAGGGAGACAGTATGGCTGCCATGTGGAATCAGTGAAGAATGCTCCTGGGGGTTGTCCTATGACCTTGACTCTAGAATGGGAACTTTAAAGAAAGTTCCTTTACTTCTACAGAGTTAAAATTATGTAGATTAGCTTACAAAGTAATTGCCTTTATTTTGCCATTTTTGTGCCAGCTATGTTTTTTTTTTTTTATTGCTACTTTATAGTCAATTGACTAATAAAAGAGCCAAACGAGATTGCAATTATTTAAAGCAAGGGAAGAAATGCTGATTAGAGTAATTAAAGAAATGTTTACATGGGTGACAGTAGGAAGAAACTCAGAGCCAAATTATCAAACAGAATTTTAATCAATATTAAAATCATATCTTAATTCTAATGCTCTTAAAAAGAAAAGAAAGAGAATTTCTTTTTTTAATCAACTTAGTTTGCACAGCAAGACACTTTTAGCTTATAAAGTCATGTTCTGTTCATTTTCATGAGTCATGCCTTTGACTCACTGGCCTGACTTTGAGAATAAGAAGGCACTTAAAATTTTCTGGGTCTAAGGTTGCTGACCATCATTCTTTTCACTCTGTTTGTGATCAGTAGAGAAAGTAGATCACAGAGATAAAGTATTGATATGAAAAGCGTCCTATGGTTCAGATGCCTTTATTTCCCTCAGCTGAAGGGAAGGTGAATGGTTTCTGTATTACAACTGATATGGGAATATTGGTTCCTACAATTACTAAGAACTTCCTGCTTTACCTCAAAAGAACACAGAAACAGAGTGTCCTATAGACACTGACATTTTCTTTGCTGTTTAAAACATAGGGTTAATTGGGCAAGAGATTGTTTAATCTGATTCAGGAGTTGATGCTGATCTGATGTTTTAAAATGAAGAAATAAAATTGATTCCCTTTTCATGTAATTTGGAAACTTTTCTTTCTGAAGCTATCCTGTTATTTAGTCTTTAACGAAAACCTCTTGGGGTCCAGCCCCAGATAGATTTTTCTTTCAGGGCTTCCATAGATGCACTTCTTCACCAGCAAGGAATTTCCTACTATAATATCTTCTCAGGAATCAAACTTAGAGCAATTCCTTTTTAATATCTCTTTATTGGTATAGCAACTTCATAACATGGCATGATGGCGATGGTACAGGACCTTGCAACAGTGAAGGCATAGGTCTTCTATACCCCAACCAACGCAGTTCTTGAACAAGGCCATTAGGGCTGGGGTTGCTAGGTGACTGAGCAAACAATGAAAAGGACCTTGCAACTCTTTGACCTGCTAATGCACCTTCCCTAGGAGAGATTTAGTGAAAGTTTAGTTTGCATTCCTAAACTTTCAAGTTAGGATCTTGTGTTAATGAGTCCAGGAGCCAGAAGGCCTTAGAAAGCTTTCTTGGGGTAATTAGCTCTCTTATCAGTAGGAGAGGTGACTTTATAACATTTCAGTGAGTTATCTTGTCTATGGCAGACCTTGAATGCCGGAGAGAAGTTTCAAATGACTTAGTACGGTTTTTACTAGCAAAGGTAATCATAGGGAAGGCAGACAGTGAGTCTGCTCTGGGCAGGGGGAACAAAGGTCTGGAAGATTTTATCTGTGTGACTTTTTTCTCACTAGGATAGGAGGATATATATATATATATCCACAAATTCCAAGAAAATAACAGATGGAGGGGGCTCTCTTTGTACACAAAAATCCTCTGTAGAAAGAGGTCAGCACCTACAAGAACAATTAGCACCAAGATTCCTTGAGATCTTAGCTTTTCTCTGTAAAAAGCCCTTGGCTCTGATGGGTGGTCAGCCTTGGGGTACCAACATTCTTATTCCTTATTTCTATGGCTCCTAGAAAATCTTCCTCATATTTGAACTTGTTCATATTGACTCCTAGACACCTTTGCATGAAACTAAAATCTGGACTTACCTGCTTTTTGTTTCTGATTGCTGACACTAATTTCATTATTAAATTATCTCTTAGTTTAAATATATCTTATATACACCTTTTATTATGACATCCAGCATTAAATGCAGAGTCTAAACTGTTCTTTGACTTTTATAGTCTTCTGTAGTGGTCTCCTAATTGACTCTTATATTTATCTGTGTTCTCTCTATGGCCCCCTCAACATTGTCAAAATAATTTTTATCTTTATATGAAAACATACAAAGTTTAATATAGCCAAAACAATCCTGGATAATAAAAGAATTGTTATATAACTATGGTAACAAAACAGCATGACATTGGCATAAAAATATATATCTTGGCCAATAGAATGAAAGACCCAGATATGTCTACACACCTATGGACACCAGATTTTTGATAAAGAGATCAAAAATATACACTGAGTTAAAAATATCATTTTCAACAAATGATTCTAATCAGACTGGATATTTGTACATAGAAAAATGCAAATAAAACCATACTTAACAACCTGCACAAAACACAACTCCTAATGAATCAAGGATCATATTATAAAATCAGATACCCTGACTCTGACAGAAGAAAACGGGGCATAGGATTAAATCTATAGGTACAGAAAAGGACTTCTTAAAAAGAACACCAATGGCACAGGCATCAATAAGAACAATTAAAAAATGAGAGCTCATAAAACTGAAAAGCTTCTAAATGGAAAATGATACTATCATTTGGATAAAGCATCAAGATACAGAATGGGAAAATATTTTTTTACCATTTGCTTATCTAATAGAAGATAGGAATCTAAAAAGTATTAAGAATTAAAAAAATTACATTACCAGCATAATCCTACTACACTATCCTTTATCTGCTTATCACCTATATTTATCTATCTATCTATCTATCCATCCACCTCTGTGTGTCTGTCATCTTTTCATCTAGGAATAGTTACTTTTCAAGGTTAAAGTAAAATTTTCATAAAGAGAGATATTTTTCTTCTGCTGCAATGTCTCTAATGGTGAGATAAATACTTGTACATTGACGATAACTAACTGCATGTTGAAAATACCAAATGAAAGCAATTCAGAATGAAAGTTATTATATGTTTCCAACATGCCAGGTACTAGGAATTCTAAAGAATATCACCAAGCAGTTCTTCATCTAACTGTCAGAACAATTTACAGGAAATGTATCATTATTATCTCTGTGTAGCCAATGAGCAAATTGAGGTGTGTGCTAAGTTACTTGCCAGTAGTTATATAGAAGGAAGTATGAGTCTGGCATTTATCTCAGGCTGGGTCCATGACCCCCACACAGAAGCAATTGTGTTAGAGTCTTTAAATATTTTCTATTTAGTTTCATATTTCATTTTTAAGATTAATTTTAAATTATATATCTCTGTATTAGTCAAGGTTCTCTAGAAGGACAGAACTCACAGAGTGAATCTCTCTTGTTCCCTTTCCTCTCTACATATAGTTAGTTAGTTCCAGATGCAGGCAAGTTGATAACCAAGAATAGCCAGCACAATGTGTATGTCTTTGTGTATGTGAGTGCATGGCCAAGAAGGTCAGAGATATCAGATTTCTCTGAAACTAGCGTTAAGTGATTGTGATCTAACTGATATGCTTTTTGGTGATCAAATTCTGGCCCTTTTCTGGCATCTGTGACCATGGCCTGTATTTTAATTAGCTTTCTATGACTTAGTAATTTGTTGTCACATGTAGAATTTCATTTTATACAGATTTAACCAAAATTTGAAAGCCTAGATTCTGCTCTACATCTAACATCCCTATCTCTGTGGACTGGAGCAGTTTTCTTACTCTCTGTGAGCCCTCTATGCCTTGAATTTTAAAGTAAGGGCTTTGGACTAGGTAAAGAAATTTACAGGCTGAAATATATTAATGCTTGTTACTAATCTTAAGATGGTATTATATGAAAGAATCAAAATGTAAGTAAATAAGTGCAATGAATGAGAAATTATTCCAGCTTCCAAGAAATTGTTTGATAAGCAAAAGTAGACACAGTCAGAAAAACAGAAATTTTTGTTACATTGATTTCAGCAAGCTGCACCTGGGTTGTTCCATGTGCTCTAGTTTGTCTTTTACCTTCTTGCCTACCATGTGTGTGTATGTGTGTGTGTGTGTGTGTGTGTGTGTGTTGGGGGGGTTCTCTTGTGAAGTAAGAAGACCACCTCAGGTGTTGCCTTGCTTGAGACAAGGCCTCTCTTTTGTCATGTTTCATCACTGCATGTATACCTGCGTGGCTGGGCTATGTGCTTCTTGGGATTTCCTTGTCTTCACCATCCATCACACCATAGGATGACAGGGATTATAGATACATATGTCTGGCTTTACATGGGTTCTGGAGATCAGAACTCAGAATGTATGTTTACACAGTGAATACTTTTCTCTCCAGTCTTTTTTTTTTTGGCCTTTAAGCCACAGTTCCTCAATCTACCAAGCTTGGTAAGGCTTAGATGGAGAATATAGTTTCTTGGTTGAATTAATTTAATCACCAGATAGCACAGGTGTAAGGTTTAGTAGTTTAAATGCCATAACCTCTTGAAATAATTCTAGATTTGGAGTGAGCTATTTTGAGGCTCCTTGGGTGAACTAGAATATCACTTAGAAAAGCTGAGATTGTCGCAGGTTTTATACAATGTACTGATTCACCCTGAGAGAGTATGCAAGCACTGTGGAGCTGAGAGCATATGCCAACTACTGATTGGCTGAGAAACTTATCAAGGTGCTGAATGTTCTGAGCCTCAGATTTCATATGTTAGTGTGGGCATGTATGATGGGAGTCCTTCTACAGATGACAGTTGAACAGATGAACACTGTGCAGATGCAAGTTAATGTTACAGCTTACATTGTGTCCTGGCATGTTGAGGGGTTACTTGTGCCTGGAAATCTAAACTTTTGATTTTTTGTTCTTTAATTTAGCTGTGATTGTTTTCCCTAAATTTTTTTATTACTAAATACTTTTAAAAAGTATCACAAGTTTCTGAAGTAACTCAACAAAGTGGAAAATTTTCAGAGCATTTTAAAATGAATATATTCAGAGATATTTAAATTTTTTTACTAGTATATAAACAGAATTTGTGGTTATATTGGCAAAATACATTTTAGAAAGTTAGCTTTATTAAATGAGATTCATTATAATGTAACATGTCAATGTCTATTTTAAATCTAAAATTCTGTTCCTAGTTTTCTGAAGGATACAGTGTCAGCTGGTTCTCCTACACATCCTAGACTCTATTTTTATCTTTCCATTAGTTTTTTTTTCCTTTGTCTTTATCAATTCAGCTTAAATCCTGGTTTTAGATGTGAAAGATCTGTTGCCCACATCTTTCTATGAATCACATCTTATGCAAATTGGTCCTTGTGTTCACAGAATTCTTTTTTCTTTTTGGATTTCTCAGTTACAGGTCTTCTGTTTTCTTTGGACTTAGGAGAAAGCCTTGGTTGCTTTTGTTTCTGTCATATACCCTTTGATAAAGCAGATTAGGAGATGAGCCCTGCATCTTCAATTGTTCTGGTCACTTTACCTTCTATGTTCATTCTTACTTTGGCCTCTTTAGAAGAACTTCCACATGACAATTGGTCCAGACAGACTTGTTTATTTTTCAGACTGGCTTGTCAATAATGACTTGACTACATCATTTATTTGAGAGGATCTCTAACATTTGTTTTCTAAAAGAACTGTTTTTTTTTTCCTTAGACTAGATTGAATAAATTTTCTGTACAGTTTTAAAATTTATTATTGTATATATTTGATGTGTGCAACATGATATTTTGGTGTCTGTTTACATAGTGAAATCATCACTAGAGTCAAATACATTAATGCCTGTGTCATTGTAGTAGCTTTCTGTGTGTGTTTAGTGTACCTCAAATCTGTTCTCCAGCAAATTTTCAGGATTCAATAACTATTGTCATCATGCTCTATGTTAGATTTCTAGATTCATTGATCCAAGAACTGTATCTTTGTGCTGGTATCTCGTTATTCTGTTTGTCATCTCTCTCCTACTAAGACCTTTCTACTTTAGCATTTAAATTTTTTTTAAATACCACATGTAAGAAAATAAATATTTACTTTGTCTAGTTTCTTTCACTTAATGTAGTATCTTCTAAATTTATCCATGTTGATACACATGGTTGAATCTTCTTTAAAAAATATAAAAGCTAAATACTGTGCCACTGAGTGTACATCTCAAATTTTTTCTGTTCATCCACCAGGAAAGGCTATTTCCATATCTTGACTGCTGTTTTTATTGTTGCATAGGAGTATAAGCATCTTTGTATTAGTATTTCTTTTGGAGATGCATCATTGGCTTTTATATCATTACATAGAGACATTCTAGTTTTAATTTTGTTTACTTTTTTAAGATGGTATTTCTCTATGTGTACAGGTGGCTTTGAACTCTGTAGTCCTCCAACCTCAGCCTCCTGAATGCTGGTGTGACAAGTGTGCATTGCCAACACCAGGCATTATAAGTGATTTGATTCAGTGATCTGTTCCTTGACAAACTTCCCTTCTGTTAGTGGCTTAAGACAACACAGATATATTATCTTATACATCTGTGTGTCAGATGAGCTGAGCTATCTCCCTTCCTAGGAGTTTCAGGTGAGAATCTGTTTTCTTCTCTTTACAGGGATTCACTCTCCATTTGTCCATCTTCATATTAGAAAGTCACATCCTCTTGATTATTACTTCTCAGTCACATGGCTCATTTTCTGCCTCTTTCTTTGACATTCAAGACCACCTGCTCATCTAGGGTAATTGCTCTGTTTTGTTTCGAGTTAAGCAGCCTCAACTGAATTACACTAGCAATCTTTTTCTACTTTTCTGTGTAAATTAAAATAGATCCTGGGGATTAGGATATGAGCCATTAGGGGCTGGGATGGGGCATTGTTTTGCCTACTACATGTTCTAAATAAAATTTACATCCATTTGAAAATGAACCAGCTAAGAAGATGTTGTTTGTACATAACTTGTAATTTTAATTTATTAGCCCATCATTGTTTATATGTAAAGTACTCCTTTGGCATTAGTGAGAATAAAAGAGACCCTCCCCCTTTAATTGTTTTAATCTATAGCTAACCTTCTGTGTAGAGAAGAGATAGGGTACCACTGGATCAGAAGATAGAAGCAAAACCAAAGGGATGGATTCCCTTCATCTAATGAGTCAGTGTCTTTAGGACAAAGCAAGAGCACCCTCACCTCACTGACTGAGGGTTTCTGGATAAATTGAGACTAACATGATAGTTTGATGTTTCTGAGTTCTCTCATTCAGCTCTAATCTTTAAGCCATTTGTCACCATTAACTTAAATGCCACATGGTTGCTGTGTAAGGTTATGGTGCCCATGCTTAATCCTTTCAATATCTATCATGAGAATTTTAATAAAGGCATATGTATCAGTGAACGTGAAAGCCAGTAAGGGGAGGCACTGTTGGAAAATGTCCCTCAATAAAGTGTTTCAATTAGCGTAAGCTGTTACAAATGTTAGCTTCCCATCTTAAAGCAAGATGTGACTACATGTACTCTCTAGAGCCTGTCTTCTAGTTTTAAAAGTGAGTTCCTCATTGACAAACTGTTTTTATGAGGTTGTAGTCACCATGATCACCAAACCACACAAAGATGCAAGAAAGAAAGAGAATTAGAGACCAATCTCCCTCATGAACATTGATTCAAAACTACTCAATAAATTATTGCTATATAGTAGCTAAGAACACTTCAAAAAAAATTTCCCAGATCAAGTAGGCTTCATCTCAGAGATGCAAGGATGGTTCAACATATGAAAATCTGTCAATGACATCACCCTATTAAAAAAAAACTGAAAGAAAAAAAACCCCACATGATCATCTCATTAGATGTTGAAAAAGTCTTTGATAAAATCCAACACCTCTTTATGATAAAAGTTTTGGAGAGATCAGGGACACAAGGAATAGACCTAAACATAGTGAAGGTAATATACATCAAGCCTACAGCCAATGTCAAACTAAATGGAGAAAAACTACAAGCCATTTCTCTAAAATCAGGAACAAGACAAGGCTGGCCACTCTCCCCTTATCTATTAAAGATAGTACTTGGAGTTCTATCTAGAGCAATAAGACAACAAAAGGAGATTAAGGGGATACAAACTAAAAAGGAAGAAATCAGACTGTCACTATTTGCAGATGATATAATAGTATACATAAGTGACCCTCAAAATTCTAACAAGGAACAGCTGAGAAATACCTTCAGCTATGTAGCAGTATACAAGATTAACTTAAAAAATTAATAGACCCCCTATATACAAATGATAAATAGATTGAAAATAAAATCAGGAAAGCATTATCTTTTGCAAAAGTCACTTTAAACAAGTGAAAGACCCGTATGACAAGAACTTTAAGTCATTGAAGAAAGAAATTGAAGAAGATATCAGAAAATGGAAAGATCTCCCATGTTCTTAGATAGGTAGGGTCAACATAGTAAAAATGATAATCTTACCAAAAGCAATCTACAGATTCAGTGCAATCCCCATCAAAATCCCAATACAACTCTTCACAGACATTGAAAAAACAATATTCAAATTTCACATGGAAAAACAAAAAACCCAGGATTGCCAACACAATCCTGTATAATAAAAGAACTTTTGGAGGTATCACCATCTCCAAATTCAAGCTCTACTATAGAGCTACAGTAATAAAAACAGCTTGGTATTGCCATTCAAACAGACATGTGGATCAATGCAATCAAATAGAAGACCCTGATATTAAGCCACACACCAACAAACACTTGATTTTTGACAAAAAAGCCAAAAATATACAATTGAAAAAAGAAAGCATCTCCAGCATATGGTGCTGGAATAACTAAATGTCAATATTTAGAAGAATGAAAATAGATCATATCTATCACCCTGCACAAAACCCAAGTCAAAAATGACCAAAGACCTCAACATAACTGAACCTGATAGAAGAGAATGTGGGAAATAGCCTTGAATACATTGGCACAGGAAACCACTTTCTAATATAACACCAGTAGCACAGACATTGGGAGCAACAATTAATAAATAGGACCTCCTGAAACTCAGAGACTTCTGTAAGGCAAAAGACATGGTCAATAAGACAAAATAATAGCCTACAGAATGAGAAAAGATCTTCACCAACTGTATATCTGAAAGAGGGATGATCTCTAAAATATATAAAGAACTCAAGAAACTAGACATCAAAAATACCAAATAATTCAATAAAAAATGGAATATAGATCTAAACAGAGAATTTCCAACAGAATAACTCAAATGGCCAAAAGACACTTAAAGAAGTTCTCAACATCCTTAGCCATTAGGGAAATGCAAATCAAAATGAGTCTGAAATATCTCTCTTAGGGTTCTCCTAGTTACTTAGCTTCTCTGAGGTTGTGGATTGTAGCCTGGTTAACTTTTCATTTCAAAATGTTATTTTTTAACTGCTGCATACTATTCTATTGTGTAAATGTACATTTTTTCTTCAGTTTTTTAGTTGAGGGACATCTAGGTTGTTTGCAGGTTCTGGCTTTACAAACAAAAACACTGATAGCAGCCTATTCTGGAAGGGATGTAGATCGATGGGAACACTCCTGCATTGCTGGTGGGAGTGTGAACTTGTATAGCCACTTTGGAAATCAGTATGGCAATTTTTAAGAAAACTGGGATCTAATTCATGATCCACCAATACCACCCTTAGGCATATATCAAAACACATTCTTACCACAAGGGCATTTGCTCAACTATGTTCATAGCAGCATTTTTTGTTTTGAAATTTTCAGGCAAATGGATGGAACTAAAAAAAAAAATTATTCTGAGGTAACCCAGACTCAGAAAGACAAACATGGCATGTACTCATTCATAAGTGTATATTAGACATAAAGCACAAGATAACCAGGCTACAATCCACAACCTCAGAGAAGCTAGGTAACAAGGAGAACCCTAAGAGAGACATCCCAGATCAAGTAGATAAGATAAGATGAAGGACTAGCTCATCATATGAAAATCTGTCAATGCCATTGCTCTATTACAAAACAACTGAAAGAATGCAGTGGGGAAAGCTAGGGGATGAGCTGGAGGAAGAGAGGGGAGGGGAACTATGGTTTATGTTTTTTAAAAAATAAAAACTTTTAAATAAGATAATTGCCAATAAATAAATAAATAAATAAATAAGTGTGTTCCTCTAAGCTTTTTTTTTTTTTTTTTTCCTTCAACCTTGGCTATTCGGCAAGGGTGAAGTTAGAGTCAGCATCCAGACCTTACCTCCAGGGATGCTGGTTTAACTGGTTGAATTTTTCACAATTTATTTTGGTTGTGTGTGTGTTTTTCCCCTAAGGCAAATATTTTCAGGACAAAAGTTATAGAGTAAGCTAAATTCAATTTAGTATGGAAAAAAAAACCCCAAAAATTCTGTTAAAGAATTTTAAAATTTTAACCATGTGTATGTGCCTGTGGAGACCCCGGGGTCAGTTCCATATCAGCTGTAGTTACAGTGGTTATGAGCTGCCTGATATGAATGCTAGGAACCAAACTCAGGTCCCCTACAAGAGCAATTCCAGTTCTCGACCACTTAGCCACCTCTCCTGCCTCTAAAACTTCTTGATTGGTAAATAGTTATAGTAAATAGTTATATTAGGCCAAAGCATTGGTACTACAATGTAAGTTCATAATGTATTGTTAATTGTTGTGTTGTCTAAAAAGTAAACATACAGCATATATTGTATACATATACATATATGTACAAAACTAGCTACATACAACTATATCAATAAAATATAATTAAATTTTAATAAAAATTTCAAATGCTTAGTAGTTATACTGACTGACAGCTATGGTGTTGGATGGCATAGATACAGAAGATTTCTATACCAGAAAATTCCCTGGCCAGGCCCAGTAGAGGGAGATTTCTTGCACCATTGTTTAGAATTTTCCTTCATCTTGTATTGTCTAAATTCTTCCTGTGATTTTAAGATTGTGCAGATGAAGAATGTGACTGTGTTGTTTATAGATAAGACAAAGCTGAGAAGTGTGTGAAAAGGACTGAGTGAGCTTCCCAAGAGATCTTGAATTATAATGCCCAAGCTGAATAGGTTAATACATGTGAAGTGGAAATTGGCTTTCTCAGCTAAGGAATGTGGTAACTAATTCTTTTTTTGTGAGTCACAGTGCAGTCCAGCATGTTCTGCATTAACCCATAGAGATGGATTAGATTCAACAAGATAAAAAAATATAATGATGATAAAAGGAAATCATTGCCTTGTGGATCTCCATAGTACTTACATGAACACAGAATAAGAGCTGATCTAGACATCTCATGCTTTCAAAGGGGTTGGGTCTTTATGTTACCTAATCCATGAAATTAGTAATGTCATTTCTGCCCCCAAACCCCAACAAGAAGCTCCTGGGATTTATCTGTAGTGCCTATGTATGTAGATGTGATAGTATACTATTAAGTCAATTGTGAGGGCTGTATTAAAACTCTAAATAGCTTCACATTAATAGAGTATACTGTAAATATGAAACAATTATGAGTGTGGTCAAATATTTCTAAATCCTCTACGTAGCCAAGTGATCTTCAGTCTGAAATACCTGGCTTTAGTTCTCAAATTCATACTTTTCTTAAGTTATATTAAAAATCAACTTTCTTCTGAACCAGTTTAAAATTAATGAGTTTCCTTAATTTTAGTACTTTTTATTATTGCATGGATATCTCTTGCAAACTCAGGTAGAATATCAGCTGGAGACCAAGGATCAGAGACCTAACATACAGACCAGTTCTAGATGATAAAGATGTGTAGCACATAATGGGCTTCGACCTTCCTTTAATGAGGAAGACAATACTTTAGATGCCTAAACTCCTCCAGGGAAAGAAAACTCATCCACTTCATCTTAGTAACACTCAAGTTGCAAAGACAAGCTGCTCTAGTCAGAAGGACACAGAACAGACTCCATCCAATACCTCTGTCCCACAATAAACCAAGGTAAATTTACTAAAGGCTAATTTTTGAAGAAAAAAAAAATAGCAATTAATAATTTTTATTTTTACTTATATTTATTTTTTTCTTCTTGAGACAGAATATTGCAAGGCAGGTAGGCCTTGGAACTGCAGCTGTGCATGACCCAATCTAGCTGTTTTTAGTTTTCTTAAGAGTTCTATATATGGAGCTGGAGATATGGCTCAGAGGTTAAGAGCGCTGACTAGGGGCTGGA
>PVIH01023291.1:0-25170 GCA_004025045.1 Sigmodon hispidus
ATGGATTAACAAACTGTGGTACATCTACACAATGGAATACTACTCAGCAGTAAGAAAAAATGATATCCTAAAATTCACAGGCAAATGGATGGATTTGGAGAATATCCTCCTGAGCGAAGTCTCACAAACTCAGAGAGATAAGCAGGGGATGTACTCACTCACTAGTGGTCTCTAAACAAACAAACAAGAAAAAAAGCCACACATGCCCAAGTGGCAAACCACAACCACCGAACAGCTTAGGATCAGAAACACCCTGGACTGACCCTTCAAACCCCAGTTCAACTGTAGGAACACCTGACTCACTCTTGGGGGGGGGGAAGAACTGGATTTGGCCAGAAGTGGAAACTGATCTAAGCATTATTGGGTCAGTGGGACCATAGGACTGTCTGCTCCCTGCCCAGGGAGGGGATGGGGAGTTGCAGAGAAGAAAAATGACCAGATGTGTTGGGAGGGGGAAGAGACCTCGAATAAGGATATACAGGGATGGAAAAAAAAATTCAGAGGGAAAGCTGAACACAAAGAAAATATATGTGTAGCAATCTTATTTGTATTTCCACCCTTGATAAGCCATGCTTATGATTCTTATCCTCTCTATAGTTATTGTTAACTCTTCCGCATTTTAAATTCTTTTTACTGTTTTTTTTTTGATAAATACAAAATAAAGAAGGAAAAAAAAAAAAAAAAGAATGTTCAGGATTCCTAGTCAGGAATCCTTAGCCAGATCTCATTACTATTTACTATTTCTCTTTGTTAGGGAGCAGGCTTTATGCCTTATTTAATCTAAATTCCTTTTTAAAATGATTTTTTGTTATATTTCATTCTTTTGTTAATCATTCGTCACAAAATGTCTATCTGTTGAGATTACTTCTAGGAATTTATGATGTCTCTAAATGAACCATTCACATTTTAGTGAATATAGCCTTAATTATCTCCTATTAGGAAAAATAAGTTACAAAATAAATTGTTATGCTTCTATTTGTATTCATAAAATTACCAAATATATTCTATTTTATTCATTTCATTATCTTTATCCATTACATGTATATAATAAAAATTGGATATTTCAATATTTCAATAATAAGATGAATTATTAACTTTCTATACACATTTCTATAGGACCAAGTAATCATGAAGTTCCTCATCTTTACCTGCCTGGTGGCCGTTGCTTTGGCAAAGCATGTAAGTGAACAGGGATACATGATGCTAAGGCTTCATTTTTGAATTATGAAAATAATGAATATTTTACTATATGTAAAATATACACACAGTGTCAACAAGGAATAGAGAATGAGTTTGTTACTGTAAATGCAATCAGTGGTAGTAGTGATCTGACCTTATATGATATACAAGGGTGGACAGTCATGCTACAAAGGGTCAACAATGAGGAAATGAAGAAGTGTGGACAATAGGAAAAAAGAATTGCTTCCCTTCCTTTTGAGAGCATGTTGTAATTTTAGTCAGAGCTGTATGAAGGTTCCATTTCCACTTGCAGTATGTACTGGAAGTTTAAGAAAACTCCACCACTGTAATTTAGATTTCCAAAGTCAGTTGTCAATAAATTGACAGAATTTTGTCATGTTTGATTAAGAAAGAGGTTAGAAATTATAATGAAAAAATACACATGAGGACATATAGAACAAGCAAATGGTTCAGTAGGTAAAGCATGTGGCACACAAGCACAAAAATGGACTTAAAATTACCTGCATCTAAATAAAACCTCTTGTGGGCATCATAGCTGCCAGCCTGGAATTCAAGCATTTGGAAAGGAAAGACTGAGACTGAATTCCAGAATAAGCAGACTTACTAGATTACTTTACATCAAGAAACACTGAACTCAGGAGAGAGCTCTTGTCTGAGTGAATAAGGAAAGACAGTATCAGAGAAGATGCTTAATGTAAACTGCAGGAACTCACATTCAGTTGAATGTGAATGTATGACCCTGCCAGCATATGAATACATGAATACACACACACCCATACTCTCTGTCTCTCTGTCTCTGTCTCTCTCTCTGTCTCTCTCTCTCTCTCTCTCTCTCTCTCTCTCTCTCTCTCTCACACACACACACACACACACACACACACACACACTCTCTCTGTCACACACAAAAAGACTTTAATGAAAATAAGTATTAGTAAGCTTGGATTTGAATGTAATCTGTTTCCTAAAACTAGTAAAAGATAATAATGATGATGATAGTAATGACAATAATATCATAAAATGAAGAGCACATAATAGATAATACATCTTAAAATACTTTATTATTACAGCTTGTAGATCTACATGCATGATAATAACAATAATTTGAGTTTTTCAACATTGTCACTATTCTCATTCGGATACTAAACTCAATATAAAGGACCAGTACTTCTTTGTTACTTTTACCATTAGTCTAAACAATTTCTTTTAAATAATAAAAAAAAAACTCATCTTGCTGAAAGTATATCAGTGTAATTAGCAAATGACAGCCCAAGATCTTCAAAAGTACTTGTGTTGGAGTTTTTCCATACTGATATTTAAACTTCGATAACTTTTAAAAGAGAGTCTTTTCATATTATTTTATCTAAAAACTGTTTTCCTTTTATTTAAACCATTTTCATTAATTTGTGTGTGTGTGTGTGTGTGTGTGTGTGTGTGCATACATGCCACAAAGCCTATGAGGAAATCAGAGGACAGGTAAAGGGTGTTTGAAAGCAGTTCCTGCTTTCCATATGGTCCTGATGTTCTCAGGTCCTCATACCAGCTGAATCACCTCATTTGCCTCTGATTTGCTTTAACTTTCACTGAAATTTTGAAGTAAAAGAAAGGCATACTTTGTCATTTTAAATAAGCCATAAAAATTAAATTTGTGTTTATTTGTATTTGTATAGGTGGTAAAGGATCAATCCAGTGAGGTAAGTATTTTATTATGAAGAATAATTCTGAAACTTAATTGTAAATTATGTTTTGCTCATTTAAATTTGTATGATCAGCAATGAAGCCATAGGAAAATTAAAGTTCATCTAGTGAAATAAAAATAATTATGGGGAAAATAAGCCAAATACAGCATCAAACTTAAATACTTTCCCTGTGCTGATTGCTTCATTGTAAATCTGATGTTAATATAGAATCTCACTTGCTGTGAATGATGATGGTACTTTGTTATATCTACTTCTGGAATACAGAATGCAGGCACACCTACACCTATATAGGACTCTTTTGATGGATATCTTTCTTCCCATGCTTCACTAACAAACTTCAGTTCAATGGCAGCCAAAAATTGCAGTGCTCTCCTGCCATGATTTTACTTAAAAATCAAAGAAGTATTTTTAAAAAATTAAGAAGAAAAAATTGTTTGTTCCCTCTTTGCTCCTGTCATCTCAAAAATCATTACTATAAAACTCTTATATTCTATAGTCAGTGTTCATCAATATTTCTTTGGGTTGTATGTGTAAAAGAATTCCTAAGTAATCAAAATGCATTATCATTTTCTCCTAAGGACTCTGCCAGAAGCTACAGTGAAGTAAGTTATAGTTTTTTATATTAAGAATATTTTAAAATATTTTTAATTCATATAGCTATAAAATTAAGGTCATTTATTTTGTTTCAGAAGTATAAGCAGAGCAATGATGTTTACTTCCAAACAACTCAGGTAAAATTCATTTATTAATATTTGTGCTGCACATTTGTTCAGATGACTGTTAATTATTCATCTTTTGACCTCAGATGGTAAATGTTTTCATGATCTTAGTTGGACATTATGCAATAATGTGAGAAGATTCTACAAATCTATGTGCGCCTAATTTTAAACCACATTTTTAATAGGTTATCTTAATATAAAGCCATAAGTTGAAATAAATTATTCGTATACTACTTTCTAAGAAAAATGGCTTTTTCTCTTATTTCATAAATAATATTTTAGTGGTAATATGTTTAATTCTTTATAACTTAGAATATCACAAATAAAAGTAGATAATAGTGGACAATTCTTATTCATTTTAGCTAAATCTGATAACAATATTTATGTTTGATATAAAATATTGCTACTATTCCACAGACCTTTTAAACTATCCCTTCCTAAATAAGCCAGAAGGTGGTATCTAAAGTAATTTGGACTATAATTACTTTATAATTGACTCAGCTGAACTAATTTATCCCTTTATGTTCCTCTATGTTCACCAAATCCCATTTACATACCTGATAAACTGGATTCTTCTAATATATTTTCCTGAATGTAGCTAATAATCAGTGCCTAAGAGCAATGATTTAATGCTCTATCTCTCTCATCTTTCTCATTTTCCATATTACTAATTCAGTATGAAATCTATACTGTAGGAAGCTAAGGTAATTGCTGCTTCTTGAGCAATATTTTTGAGAAATCTTTCTTCACATCACCAATTCTCTTGTTTTTATTTTTACTTTATTTATCAAGGACTCTGCTAGCAGTTCTTCCAGTGAGGTAAGTTATCATTTCTTCTGTGTTAATATTGAGAAACTGATTTTATTATAGTATTCTATAGTAACTTGATATTTCCTAGGAGATGCACATATAAATATTCAACAGAAGAAAAGGGTCGCAAAAATATCATAGCATAGCTTGGCTAAATTCATAAAATCATTATTTATTACACCCTGTTCTTTGTTGTAAATGTGACTTCATGAGAAGTCAGGAACTCTGGGTTAGACCTAAAAACTCTACATGTTACTAAATCTTTGATATGACATCACATTACACATTGAGAAACAGTTGACTAGTGTCAGGAGGTGTGGTTAGATGTTATGTATGTTGCCAAAACTTTCTATGCCTTTGGTTGATAGCAATGGTGACAGTTTGAAGTACGCTTTAAAAGGACTGGTAGCATTGTATTGGGTCATAATCTGGAACCTAAACATACAAACACTGTCTCGGAAAACAGGTCTCTGCCTTTCTCTAAATGTTAGTCTCATTCTCAGGCTGAGAGCTTCCAAACGTACCTGTCACTGAGCAAAGACCCAGCCCACATCCCAACAAACAACTCCTCCCTACACTGCATTCTCCTAAATTTTCCAGGAAGGGACTCAGGGTCTAACTTATTGACCTTGTTTATTTATTTTAAACACTTGTCTGCATTCCATGTCTAGAAATAAAAATTCTAAATATAATAGTATTAATATAGTGTTGAATTAAAATATATTCTAATTATGTTATTACTTTTGTAGATAAAAAAGGAAACATCAAGAGTGTTGATATATATGTAACCTGCTGAATTCTTAAAAAGCTTAATGTCTTAGTTCAGGGATGTTGGATAATTGCCCCTGACATTCTACTAAAATTATTTACATTTAACTATTGCTATATTATTCAAGTAAATCTACTCTTTATATTTTCTCTTAGGAATCTGATGAGGAAGTTAACAGCGTAAGTAATCATAATTCAACTAAGCTACTTTTATTACTAGTATGTCTGTCTGTATTTCTCTGATGTATATTATATTTTTAGCAGAAAATTGTACAAACTGAAGCACAAAAGTTCAACCTAAATGAGCAGGTGAGTTTGTCATGATTATTTCTTCCCAAAAATTATTTAATATCAAATTCTGACAAAACTGTTACCTGATGTGTGAATAATATCTTTAAAACATGGAATTTTGACAAAACCCAGGAAAACTAATGAAATTCAAAAGAATTTTAAAACACAGAAAAATATTTTAACTGATTTCCTTGAGATATCTGTGTAATATCTTAGTCATGTAACTAAGTAAAATCCTTCTCTTTGAATTGACAAAAAAGGTAGATAAATTAAGGTCAAATGGTGTTTTTATTCTGATGTACACTGCAAGAAAGAAAGAGAGTTTTGAAACCAGGCAAATTCTGTTCGAACTTTAGCTCCTTAAGCAGTTTTTAACTCCTCCATGCTACATCTTCTTTAACCCAAAATGAACCACTGACACCACAGCTGCAGATTTTCAAAGGATGCTAGAGGATAATAAATAAATAAAGAATAACAATCACTTTATACATGTAAAAGAAATTCATTCCCAAACTATCAAAACCAAATAACACATTGTACTACTAAATACAAGGTAAAATGTTCTATTTAAATAAATAGACATCTAATATTTTTCTCATATCATATTTATATCACTATCTAGCACCATACTCTCATATCATTCTCATTTATATGTCCATCTGACCTAACACTCAAACAGAGACACAACAATGTTCTTCTACTACAGTTTACTCATTTCAGGGTGGATGTATAAGATAGGTAATATACAAGCCACTGTATTTGTAAGCTCACATGATTTCTGAAAGTGATGCTTTAAGACATTAAGAAGTTGTCTTACAATAAAATAAATATAAATATCACTATTTCAGAGTGCAGGCATCAAGCTCCTAGAGAAAAAAAAAACAATGTGAAAAAGAAATGTCAGATATTTCTCCAAACAACCGTCAACTTCTACATTTACATAATTTTTGCCCTTCACATAAAGTAGACACTTACTTCTGCAATCCTAACCTAAAAATGCCTTCAATTCTAAAATTTATGCCATTTACTTTTATATTGCATTATATAATAAAATGTTTAATGCTTAGTAAACCTTAGTGAACAGAAATATAGTTTTGTTGCTTATATAGATTTGATTTCATACAGGTACACTCTAACCCATAGAGAATAGTCTTTTCAAAAATATTAACATATTTATTTCTTTATTTCCTTCTAGAAAAAAATCAAGCAGTTTTCCCAGAACATTTTCTGCTCCCAGTTTTGCAGACCTGCTTCCCAGCAGCAGACTGATATGAACCAGTGGTCCCAGAGTAAGAACATCCATAGTATTCCCAACCAGGTGAGAGTTGAATTTTTTTATTTGTGTTTTTTTTAGAATTATGTTCATTTGGAAAATAATTAAGAGAGACTGACTGGGAGGGTCAGGAGCAGCAAGAAAGTTTGAACAAGGGGATGCATTGATAAAAAATGAGACTTTATACATAATAAAAAAGAAAAAGAAAAAATTTCAACCAATTTCAATATAGAAAAAGAAAAATTTTTAATAACAATTTCTGGTATATAAATTAATATAAACCATATACACAAATTACTATTTAGAAAGCATTATAAATAATTCAAAGAAAAGCAAATTACATATAACTCTCATAAATATTCATATATGTGTGATTTGATGTGATTATGGCAACATGCCTATTAAGTGGAGAATACACAATCTTCGTATCCCAAAGCAATTTGAAGACTAAAGAGGTCAACCCAATTGTTAAAGTTCTATTTACTGGGTACACTTTAATAAGTACTTTTATTTTTAAAACAAGAGAAACAAATGTCATAAAGGTAATAGAGCTTGTCGTTTGAAGTAAGTGCACAGGAGCCAGCTGGTGTAGAGGAGCCAACTTCTTAACTACCAAAAGCAAGCCATGTGGCATAGAAACTTGGGGGCATGGTCAGTCTTCTCTGTGTTTTTTTGTGAATTATTTTCTAAGTGTCTCTAGAAGCTAAGAAGTCACCACTTTTATTAAACTAAATAAGCTTTAAAATATTGTCTTGAACTCTAGATGTTTATGAAACAATTTAAACATTAAAATCTGTGTGCATCTGCAATAGAAAGGCTTTAATGTTTTATTATGTCCAGGAGATGGCAGCATTGGGAAGCAAAGAGTGTAGATAAGTTAGTAGATCTCAGCTATTAGCCAACAGCACATATATTCTCATTAGAGCAGAGCAAGAAGTTAGATAATACGCAAATCCATCTTACAATAGTAATATTTCATGGTTTTCTTTTTGAGGACTTTATATATGAGTCATAAATTTACGTCACCACCTTCTACCTCCCACTCCTCAAATTAACGGCCCTTTTTCTTTAACTAATTGTTACATACAAAGCAAAGATATATATTCCTGAGAATGGCTACAAGATCAGGAAGTTTTTCCTACAGAAGAATGCTTGTCCCTCCTTCCAAAATCAATAATTGCCTGTAGCTCTACATCTAGAGGCAATTTATGTTGTCATTTTAAGATCCTGTTTTTAGGCAATCTTGTTGTTAAGATTTTCTAGGTGTGACTTCCCTGTTCTAGATAGAAAACACTATCTCACAGCAGATGCCCCGCTTCTCTGGCTCTGACAATATTTTTATTCCCTTGCCCACCATGTCCCCTGAGACAATCCACGTGGGGGATTGTCTTGTAGTTATTTCAGTTGGGAACAGCACTTCACACTTTGTTCTCTGTACTTATGACCAGATATATTTTCTATAATGATCTCCATTTTATGTGAAAAAAAAGTTATTTTGATGAAATGTGAAAGTGACACTCACCCGTGAGTGTAAGCTCGAGTATTTAAAGTACAGTTCGAAATTACGTAGGTCAATTAATAGATCTCAGCTTCTATCAACAATCAAACAGCCAAATTAATAACAGCATCAAATTAAAAAAGGCTCTGTTGCAATCAGGATGTGCCTTCTGGTCAAGCGTTTCTTCATGATTCATGATTTCCCTAAGAATTATGAAGAGGTATAACAAAAACACACATTTTACTCCACATAGCTTTGACTTTGTTGGATATCTTTACCACGCATTGCAAATTCAGCATCATTATAAGCAAGGTCAGTGTCTCCAATCTATGTTGTAAGGTCAAACTTTAAACCAGACAGATAGAGAGAGAGAGAGAGAGAGAGAGAGAGAGAGAGAGAGAGAGAGAGAGAGAGATGCAACTTTAAAAAAATATTTTATATTTAGTGAATTAGTTTCTCCTTTCTCAGGCCCCACTAGTCTTAATAAATATCTTTTTATTTGGTTTCTTGAAAAACATTTTGCTTGATTGAAATAAATATAAGTTATAAGCAGGTAGCAAATTTAGCATCACTCTGTTACATTTTAATTCTTAAGCTATTATACCAATAAGATGTTTTGCTCATTTCCTCTAGAGTCTAGATGATGCCTGCTTCATATCACTACTTTCAACATTTATTATTGTATCAATCACATTTTCTTTACTGTGAAATATATAAGAATACTAAAATATTACATCATTCTATATCACATTTCTGTAGACAGGACTCTATGATTTTAAATATGACAATATTACCATCTGTAGCTATACCTTAAAACAACTCTCAAATATAAGAAATATATTTAGAAAAATATTTTTTGAAATGCAGATTCATTTGTACACTGCTATTACACTTGACCATGAAATTACTTTCCTAAGAAAGTACCAATTGAAGTAAGTCATCCCAGGAAAGGAATACTATTTGATTATCTGGGCAGGTAACACATTAAAACAGATATTTTTATAGAAAAATAAGACACAATACCTCTAAGTTAAGTTTTTTCCCTAAGGAAACATATTAGAATTATTTTATGCATAGAATAGATTTACATAAACATAAAAATTTTATAAAAATCTATATGGGTACAGAGGAAAGCAGTAAAATTCAAATTCAGCAAGAGATATCTACATAATTGAATTAGAACAAAAATATTCTATACTATCTCTTTTGTCGGTGGTCACCAAACCGAGTCATGGTGTCCCTACACAGCTTTTTTGTGGTGATATATATTTAATAAAATAGTCGGTATATCAGAGGACAGAGATATCTCTCTGGGCCTTTTAGTTTGTTTGTTTATTATGTATGTTGATGTATATCACCACACTTTGTAAGCTTTATTTCTCAAGTGTGGATCAATTTCTCACATCTGTGCTTATTTCAAAAATCCTACTTATGTCATGTGCCACCTGCCTGAAGGCACCTGAATGGCATTCAATGATTTGCCTAGTTTTGTTCCCCTCTCTTTACTTATGATGAGAGGAGCATGATAGTAAGTAGCAATTTTTTACTGTAGAAATAATTTGTTGTGTTATTTTTATTTCTTTCCTAAGGAATCCATCAGCATCATTGTAAAGGTGAGTCATGACTACCAAAATTACATACTTTTAAAGTTTTGCTTTTAACTTTATAGTTAGTGGTTAAACAAGTGTTATTTACTTAGCATGAAAGTCTGCAGGATTGTGTTGATGAATCAAATTATATCCCATAAGAAATGAAGATATTATTTGGTTGTTTCAATAGTTATAAAACTCTAACAATTCTAAATGTATTGTTATTAGACTTTCTTAACTAATCAAATATTTACCAACTCTTATTGAAATCATGCCTCATGAAAATTGTATATAAAAATACTCAGATCTTAGATATGAATATTTCATATGCTAATACATACTTAGCATAACTGCAATAAGCAGAGTATTATTTAATTTATTACTATGCTAGTAAAATTAAATACATGAATTTATTCACTTATTTTGGAGGTATATAGGTAACAAGCAGTATCTCATCTAAATTATTGTAGATATTAGAATCAAGAAAATGAGTAAAATGGGCAGACTTAATTTAGTGTATACACAAACTGTTGTGTTGTATTTGTAGCAAATGGACTAGTCTTACTATATCTAAGAATAAATTTGGCAAAGTGAAAAGCTTGTCCAGTTCAGTATATATGTTACATGTTTGTTTGCTTTCTTTAAGGAAATCCTGGAGAAGATTATTGACATGGTAAAGTTTTGTTTTGTTGTTGTTTTATGCATCTGTATATGGCTTAAAATGTTTATAACACAAGGAACACCATGCTGGAAATGTTATTTATTGATATAAACAGATCATTTTAGATGCATGAATGTAATTTTTAGTGGCTTATTGTTCAAAATAGTCCCCTTAATTGTCTGTGATTCTGTTAAGTAAAAATGTAAATTATTTGTATTTGTACCCATTTGAATTTTCTACATTTTAAATAGTTTTTTGAACATTGCTTTTACTGGATTTATTTCACCTTTCATCATATTGATTATGTTGGTATATGAAGTTTCCTGTCAGATGACAGCTTATAATTTTGCATCATTATAAATTCAGTTATCTCTTACTTTTAGATTTTTATATACATTTTTATTTCTTAATAACATTTATAGCAATTCATCTAGTGAAGTAGATTATACATTTTTGTAAAGCAAAGAAATAACCAGTTGATTTAAAAGATGAAATTTTTCAGCAGTTACAATTTCTAATAAATTTGTAACTTCCCATCTTACAAATTATTTCAAAATATATGATATAAATGTTGCTGATAATAGAAATTCAATTAATATTGAATTAATAATTTAAAATACACTTAAGCATAAATCTTTTATTGTATCATTTAATTCCAAGAAAACATAAAAAATAAATTCTCATTTTTATTTTGATATGAATATCTATGTAAGTATGAGTCCATTTTTTACACAAATTACTTGAGAAATTATGTACTAATTATATTTAGAAACTTCAGCATAGAATATGCTTTTATTTTAAATGACTTAGATTAACTACATATATAGTAAAACTGCAGTCCAGCTTCTTTCTAATATGTTGACAGGACCGAATTTATCAAAATTAAGGTGTCTTGGTGATTAGTGTCAAACAATGGCAGATAATGTGACCATTTATTGAGTCTAAAGTCATGTGTGCCTCCGGGAACTAACACAGGCTTTGAAGTTAAAGGAGTGGTCCACTGGTCTCCTTAATCTAAGATACAGTGTTATTAATTACTTCATTCTTGTTACCTACCTTATCTGTAAATGAAAATAAACATAGAATTAGACCATGTATTCTAAATAATTTTGTAAAATACATAAACTGTCTTATAGAATGCTGAAAACACATGAAATGATTTCATAGCATTTTACCAGTCAATTAATACCATAGCTACCATGTAATCATTTAATGAATTAAAATAAAACTTTTCATTCATAGGAACTAGGACTCCCACTTAGAAATCTATATTTATCCTCTGGACTTCTCCATGGTAAAGTCAACTCAGCAAACTTTAAAGATACTAGTTGAACTATACATAAAATACATAACACAGGCTACTCAAAAAGCTCTATAGATACTATATAAAGTAATTCTTCAATGGAAGTGTGCAAAGAGACTAAGAAATCCGATCAGAGGCATAAATTCCAAATCATTCTTAGCCTCTCTGACTGTAAAAGTTATACAAGAAAACATAATCTACATGTAGAGAAAATTGTCAAACTCAAAATTTTTCTTACTTCTTTATGACATACAAACTTTTAACCTTACAGATTTTTGAGTCTGTGAATGGAGGAGCAAGATTTCTTCAATTCAATAATGCATTCTATAACACATAGTATTGATGCTGATTTTGATACTAGAAAAATTCTTCACTAAAGGGTTTGTAGAATAACTTAGAAAGTGTCTAAGTAGCTAAAGTTAGAAGTCACTAGCTTCTGTCTTTCTGTTTTGATGCTTAAGGAAAAGTAACAAGTAATTTTTAATTCACATTTCTTGTAGATCAAGAACAACCAAATTCAGCAGTTCAACATCCCCCAACTTCCCCAGGCTGTTCATCCACAGCAGATGCCTGTGAACTACTGGGACTCCACTAAGCGTTACAACAACCCTTATGCTCCCTACGTGGTATGTGTTCTATGAAAATATGATTAATATAAAATTAGCATATAAATAATATAATTAAACATGTAAACTTGGCAAGAAAAGTAATGTAATAAGATAAAATAAAATAAGATCTTACATAGAAATAAAAATAGTTTCAATTTAAAATGCTACGGATACTTAAAAATCATATTATTTTATAGAAGTACTTGGAACTGCTCATTCTAACAGTCATTAATAACAAAGAATTGCATCAATATCACATTTAATTTCCTATATGAAATGCTTTATAGGAAAATTTAAGATCAATAAGTGAACAAAATTCATTCTTTCTTATTTGTATTATTTTCAATTATAAGTATGCTTATGTGTCTATATGGGCACATGCATGTGAGTGTAGGTGCCCACAATGTGAAGAGGTTTTGGATCCCCCTATAACTGCAAGTATAGGCAGTTATGAACTGCCAAGCATGGCTCCTGGGGTTCTTGGCAAGAAAACTATGTGCTATTAAATGCTGAGTCATCTTTATAGTTCCAGGTTTTGAGAATTAATATCCAGCTGATTACTACAGAAATTTACTAAGGTAGAAACATTGAGTACTATTAATTTTAATTTTATAAAAGAATTCAAAAGTTAAAGTAGCAGAGTGGATGTGAAGCTATGTTCACTGGTTCCATCTTTATCCTCTTGATAAAAGCCTTTGGCTCTGGATGTTTTCTTCTGCTTATATGCAGATAAAACAGTGGAGCACAAAAATTGTGTAAGTATTAGTGATTTGATACTAAAACTCTTAGATTTGAGTCCCATATATGACAGTTATATGAAGCATACCTCCAACTTTTACTTTTTTGAATTATGTTTTTGGGCATGAAGCAATTATTAGCTGAGTCTCAGTATAGAAAGTAAAATTCATACTTTATGTTCAATATTAGATGCTTAGAGAATATATGACATTCTTTAAGTGAAGTGCAAACATAATTGGAAAGTTAATGCATTGAAGTTCTTCTTTTAGAGATACTGATAACATTCTTGAATTAACTGGTAGATATGCAATAAATTTGGCCTGGACATGGAGTATCATTTTGCAACATTAACAGTTTTTCATGAAACAGTAGAAGAAAAAAATTTCACACTTCAACTACTTACCATAACTGCATTGAAATATTTTAAATTTTGCTCTAAATTTGTGATTTCCAAATAGTTATTTGTGTAATTTGGTTGGAGATACTAAATAGGGGTTTACTTAAAAATAAATTAAACAATTTTTTTTTGTTCAGTGGAATTGATTAAACCAGAAGAAATAGCACCAAGCAGAAATGCATTAAGTGGCCATATTGTTGAACACTTGATATTTTCCTTTTACATTTCACACAAAGTGTCTTCCTTACAGAAGATATATCTGTCTAGCTTTCTGTACACAGAGATGAGTGAGTAAATATGAAGATTTATTTCCATATATTTTTCTTTAAATTTTAATCCACATATAATAGTATTTTTTCAGTAAATAAATAGTGGGTATGGGAGTGTAAATAATTCTCAATTATTTTAATCATTACATAGAATATCTTTTCAAAATGTATTGGAGAATTTAGGCCCTACCTATCATTTAGGCAATCAATAGTTATTAACAGCTACTGTGTCAGCATTACTATGTCATTTACTTTGTCATCAATTATTGTTAATTATGAAGAATTATATCTGGCCAGTATGTATGGTTGAATGCTCATATAGATCAAATACATATGAATATTTTTATATACTTTGACAATATATTCATAATTAATTTTTTCTTTATTTATAGGTTTAAGTGGAAAATTGATTTCTCTGTGGCTTCCATATCCATCTAATCTTTTTCTACTATCAACATTCCCTATGATGCTTCTTGAAAAGACAGCAATATTGAGACAAAAAAGAGTAAAATATTTTCTGTGTTGTTTATGATCATCTTTGTGGATTGCATTGAATGTCCCAGCTTTGGATTATGAAATTATATTAACTGTATTACTTAATTGAGGTCTTTTCAGTACTAATTCTAAAATAAGAGACAAAATATCTCTTACAAAAACATTAAAATTTTAAATGCATTTACTGTGTGAACTTTTCACTTATTCATTACACATTGAAGTCAGGCTCAGTTTTAGAAGAAAAACCAGTTCTAGAAAAATGAAAATTAATAAGTCACAGAAGGTACTAAAATAATTTTGTAAATTTGAAGCTATTAATTTCAAGTGGTTATCTCTTAACTTTGAATGCTTACACATTTATTGGCTTTAGTCATTTCCATGCTTTTGCCAGTGAATACCAATTGTCAAACTTTTCCCTCCTTTTGTATCTGTACATAGCACAGCACCCAAAAATTTCATCAGAGTTCTCACTGTGGCCATATTCACAGCTATGTGAGCAGATAATGAGCTGTAGAAACAAGTAGGTCTGTAAGAACTGAAGCATTTAAAGAACTGCTATCAAGAGTTTAGACTTCCCTTAACACAGCTTAAGTGTCTAGGACATGATGAGTAATTTTGTAGAAGTTTTACATCAAAAGCAAAGCCCCACCATGTTCACATTTTAATCACTGAAAGAACATAACAGAAGGAAAGAGATGGAAGTGATGGGTTACATGGTGGTGAATTCACCAAAGAAGGCTAAAACAGAGCAATGAGAAGCTCTTTTGAAAGAGTGACAAGTAAAATACTTTTAGAAGCTGGAAAATTTTTGAGCAATCAAGTGAGTATTGTCTGAGGTGCTAGAGAAATATAATCCCAACAGAAGAAACAATAAAAGCAAATTTAATGCAGTACATGAAAAATGCTGAGTGTGATGACATTAGAATATGGAGAGAACATTAAATCCAGTGAGGCAAATGTACAAATTATCATGGCCTTAAAGCTTGCATTAATCAATTTATTTGAGTTGGTAGATTACTAAGAATCATTTGCAGAAGAAAGTCCTTATATGTTACACATTTTGGAAAGGTGAAAAGCATGAGAATATTGTCCAATTACTTAAGGATTTACCTATCACTTGTTTCTGTTTTCCTTGACCTCCTATGGACTTTATCACAGATCAGTTTTTAATCTTATTTAATAGTGTACATTGCCTCTCTATCATTCAATTGAAAAATCCTGGCCCCATAAATCCATAAAATAGACTTCCACCACTGTCTAATCCAGGCCCTAAATTCTAAAGCAAAACAAGAGACAACTGTTGCTCTGCACATTTTGTTTCTGAATTTTTCCTGAACAATCAAACTGTTCAGAGAGTGTTTCCTTACTGGAGATAAAGAATGCACATCCATCTCACTCTTTTCTAAAACAGTTAATTGCTCTCTCTTCTGACAATTTCATTAAGCTCTAATTGATTCAGTCTCCCCGAAAATAATCTCTTTCTTTTTCAGAAGGACTACCAAAACCATTCATCAAAATTCACAGCAGTCTCCCAATCTACTTGTTCATAGCTTAGGCTAAGCATATGGATCAATCCTCACACATTGGATTGGACTGATACCTCACACCCATTTTCTCTTTCTCTCATTTAACTCCACATTAAAGCTAGTCATCTTCATAGAAAAGATGGTGATAAAAGTAACAGAGTGTGACCCCTAAATGCAACTGTTATGTGAAGTGTTGATACCACACATTGACTCTTAACACAGGCATTAACAAGCATGCAATGGAGGAAACAGTGGTTATGTCCCATGCATTATTGTGAGTGTGAATGTTTGAATAAGTCTTACTTCTTAGTAATTCTCCAGCTTTCTTTCCTTTTTTGCTTCCTTAATATATGTTGCATTGACCTTTTTATCCATAGCAAAAAATTCTTTAGATGTAGCACATCAGCTCCTGACTTAGTAAATATGCATGCTTTTCCATTATTTTTCCTGTCCAAGAACTTTTATTATCTACATTCTGATAATATCAAAATCTTTACAAAAATCTTGAGTTTCTACCATCTTTGTTTTACCTCTTAAATAGTTACCTTTGTATTTATCCAATTAAATAAAATCAACTTGAACAACTCTTCACCTAAACATATCTTACATAAGCTGCTTCCTTATAAATTTATATTATATTGAAAATTTCCCCATTCATATTGTAACAAAATGAAATGTGAATATATTACTTAATGAATTCATAAGTAATAATAAATTTATTATTTATTGTTTATAATAAAAAAGACTTGCAGAATTTGGACTCCATTCTGGAACCAGATTTTAACTTTTTCATTGATATAGATGAGAAGAAAACTTTTTCCACTAATTAAAGTAATTTACAAATAAAGCTAAAGTTAGAATAAAATCTTGGCAAACAATGATTATATGGAATCATTCTTTTAAAATCACAATAGTTCCTTGTCAAGTATTTGTTTCTAAATGAAGCTTTTTTACATTTTTGCTTTTTTATTTATTTCATTTTATATCATAGAATAAAAATTTTATTTTCTAATAAAGTAAAATAAAATAGTGACAAGAAAAAAAATTATGTAAAAATGTAATTTGTAGAATGAATTGTGTTGAGATTGAATGAACAGCGGAAGACTATATTAAACATAATTTTCAGATCCAAAGATGTTCAGTGGTTGTGGTCTGCAGCTTGGGTGTTCTTTACTTTAATTTTTTTCTAAAGTCCACTAATGAGTGAGTACATCCCCTGCTTATCTTTCTAAGTTAGTGATTCCTTGCTCAGGAGGATATTATCCAATTCCATCCATTTGCATGCAAATTTTAGAATGTCATTTTTTCTTACTGCTTAGTAGTACTCCATTGTGTAGATGTACCACAGTTTGTTAATCCATTCTTTAATTGAGGGGTATCTAGTCATGGAATTGAATCATCAAGATAAAGATTCTTTCATTCCTTGCAGAGTAGTAAGCCTTGGTTTGCCTGTAATTCAGTATTCTCAAATTCTCAGGTTATAGATGATGAAATATCAAACAACCCCACCCACCAAAAAAGATTCATTGTGCTGGCTGTTTGTCCTTTTTTTTTGATCATCAAGCATTACCATCACATTTCCTGTATTGTGAATTTTTAAGACAGAATATTAGGAAAGTAGAAAGGGACCATGAAAACAGATAAGACCCAGACCTAGTAAGGAGTAAGGTTTTAGTAGAATACATATAATATAAAAACAACATTGGAAATGCTGAAAGTAAATGGTTCAAATAAGAATGAGGGTGAAAGTAAGCAAAAGAAATTCATATGTGAGTTCAACAAAACTAATAATATATAAAAAACACTTGTAGAAGCCTACTACTCTGCAAGCTAGACTTTAAATAACTACCAAGGAGTTTTAACACTAGCACCTTGTATGGGAGGACAATGTTTCTGCCTGAAGAGTTGAATTATTAAAAGATAATCCTATGCCAGTTTGTGGGATACCTTTTATGAGTTATTGGCTAGGGAGGCTATGAAGACTTTCAAAACAATACAGGCTCTTCCCGATTGTTCTTGGTTGACCTTCAGAACTTGATGGTAAGACGCTATTGTAAAGATAGCTGGCAGTACATAGAGAAATCAAGCTGAAACTGGCCTGAAAACTTCTTCTATGGTGATTGGCTTTCATTCTACCAGAAGGTTCTATGCAGGCCATTGAGGGAGAAATATTTATCAGCTAATCTGAAACCTAGATGCTACAATAACAATCTTCCAGGCAAAAATGTCTTCATAGGTACATAAGAAGCATAACAATTATGTGGGCTAAGTCTTCTTGTTTTGTTTATTTTTTCAACTTGACAAAAACTAGAATCCTTGGTAAAAGACACCCATAATTGAGAAGTTGCCTCCATCTGACGGGCCTGTAGGCAAGTCTGTGGGTCATTAATTTTATTATTGTTTAGTATAGGATATTCCAGCCACTGTGGGTAATGCCACATTTGAACAGTGCTTCTAGGGTATGTAAGAATGGTTGCTAAATATGAGACGAGGAGCAAGCTGGTAAGGAGCTTTCTGCAAAAATCTCTGCTTTAGTTTCTGCCTCCAAGTTTTTTGTTCACTTGAGTTCTTATCTTGACTTCTCTCAGTAATCGACTTGATCTGAGTATATAAGTTAAATAAACATATATGTCCCCATACATCTTCGGTTATGCTGTTTATCACAACAACCAAAAGCAAAGTAATAAAGTAATCAATCACTTTTGGACTTGATTTGAAACCTGTTCCACAGAAGATAATTCATGGCAGCACTGTAAACTTGGGCAAAAGTCCATTATTCAGATTTAATGAGTCTTAGGAAGCAGCCTACTGCTGGTGGTAAATAGACATGTATTTAAAATGCCTTCTAAATATTATGTTTAGGCTCAAAGATTAGTGGTAACTCTAACCTAGGCCAGTGAAGCTACTTCTTGCAGTATTTGGCAGTTATTTAGCTGCTAAGAGTATGGTCACTGGTCAAATGCTGGAAAAGTTGACAATTGAGTACTGAGCAGTAAATGGGCCATTTATGTCAACACTTTTCCTGTTCAAATTTAAGAATAATCACAGAGGAGAAAAAATGTAAATTTAAATGGATGAATACTATAAAGTATTCTCTTTTGGACATGATATGACTGTCACACTTATGAACCTACCCCATCCATTATTATCCACACATGACATATGCAAAATCAAGTCAGCAAGATCTGTCAACATTCAACAGAAAGCACTAGTTGAACTCACTAGCTACAAAAAAAGTGTAACAGAGGAGAAAATATATTGTGTGTATATGTGGGCAGTAGGAACTGAATTAGAGGTGGACATGATCAAGATACATTGTTTACATACATGATCATGAAACTGTCAACAATAACAAAGAATATTTTATGTCAAAGTTTTAGTGTTTAAAATTAAATAGAAACTTAGGTGCATTTGAAGGTAGTTAGTACAGGTTTTCCTTCATAGCAAAACAAAATTTACTTTGGAGATTTACTTCCAAATAACCTTTAGTATCTTAATTTTTATATTATTTTTGTTTTATATAACTATTGCTTTGAAGAATGCTTGATACATGTTATAAGGAATTAGGAGACATACAAAGGAAGATAAAAAAGGAAGAAAGGCAAGGAAAGGGAACCATACTCAACTAATTATACTGCAACTCAATAAACAGGTTTCCATGGGTGTATCTGGTTTGTTAGGTTGGTTTTCCCTCCAGTGCTTTCTGTAGTGCTGGATTTGTGGATACATATTGTTTCAACTTGTCTTTTTTGTGAAATATCTTACTTCCTCCACATATGGTGATTAATATTTTTGCTGGGTTTAATAGTATGGGTTGGCAGCCATGCTCTTTTAGTATCTGTAAAGAATCTGACCAGGATCTTCTCACTTTCATTATTTCCATTGAATAGACTGGCATTTTTCTGATGGGTCTGCCTTTATAGGTAAGTTGGACATTTTTGTTTGCAGCTCTTAATGTTTTTTCGTTGTTCTGTATGTTTTGTGGCTTATATATTATATGGCGAGCAGACATTTTTGGAGGTCTATTATATTTGGTGTTCTGTAAGTTTCTTGCAGCTTTATAGGCATTTCCTTCTTTAGGTAGGGAAAGTTTTCTTCTATGATTTTATCTAATACATTATCTGTACCTTTGAGCTGGTATTCTCCTTTTCTATTCCTATTATTCTCAGGTTTGGTCTTCTCATGGTGTCCCAAATTTCCTGAATGTTTTCTGTTATGGCTTTTCTTGTTTTGGTGTTTTCTTTGCGTGATTTATGTATTTTCACTATGGATTCTTCCAATCTAGAGATTCTCTCTTCTATCTCTTGGATTCTGTTGCTTATGATTGACTCTGTAGTTCCAGATTGTTTCTTCAGATTCTCTATTTTATCCTTTACTTTGGTGCCTTCTTTATTGTTTCTCTTTCAAGTTTTAATTCCTGGAAAGATTCTCTCATTTGTTGGATTTCTCTTTCTTGGTTTTCTTTCAAGAATTTGCTCATCTCTTCCCAATTTTTTATTTATTTTTTCTTCTATTTCTTTAAGGGACCTTTTCATATCCTGTTTTAAGGCTTGTATAAGCCTTGTTTGTAAGGGTGTTTGTATTGCTAGTCCCTTCTGATTTCTCTTCATTGCTCTGTTCAGGTCTTAAGATATCAGTTTCTTCTGGAGGTGCCTTGTTGTTCTTTATATTATTATATGTATTCTTGTAATGGCACTGCCCATTGCTTCCTTGGTTCACTCTACTTAGGTCTTAGTGGAATCTTGTTCCATTTTGGCTACTGGAGTTGTGTGTCTCTGTCTTCTCTCGAATCTGTACCATTTCTTGCTCAGGTCAGGTCACGGGATCCTTGGTATCTGAAGATGCCTGACTTCTACTCTGCCTGGAAGAACACAAGGGAGGTCATGTTGTTCAGAGATATATCCATTCTTCTGTGATGAAGGGAAGGAGCTTACCTTGAAGGTGATTCCTGGGTGTCTGTGATGTGTCCCCTGGGATTGTTGGGCAATACTTCTCTCAGCCCTGGTTAAGGGCATGCCTGTCCATGAGGTCAAATTCTGTACTTTGGTTTTGGTCTCTGTGATGAGGTACCAGTCGGGGGGACAGGGGCTGGAACTTTCTCACTTCCCCCTCTGTGCTGAACCTTGGATCTTCACTATCTGAAGCCACCTGAGTCACACTATGCCTGGTACAACACAAAGTCATGCTGTTCCAAGATGTAATTTTAAGAAAAATTATTTCAGAAAATTTAGAGGGTGTAATGGAGATTATATACAATGCTAAAATGCTTAAAAATAATTTTTCAATATTATGGAATTGAATTATTATTTTCATCAGTTATGACTGATGTATTACTATGTATGTTTTCTTGAAACTAGAAGAGAACACGACATCCCAGAGTGTACTGTGTATATGCTTTCATGCTATTACCATAAAATACAAGATACATACAGGCATAATGGCTCACACGTGAAATGCTTAGACTTGGGAAGCTGAGGTAGGAAAATTCCATGGGTTTGAAGCCAGAGTGGACTAAAGAGTGAGGCCAAAAAAGAAATAAAGAAATAAAAAAAGAAGGAAGAAAAAAATGCATGATGCAAATGAAACTTCAAGCTTTGAATATTTAGCTCAAACAAATAGCATGTTACTGCATGCAATACATTGGGCTTAGAAAAATATTTTAACTGTCTGATTACATTTCGTTTTCCAATAGAAAGGACATAAGTAAGTGTATTGTTTACTAACTGAAATTGTTGTTTATATGTATTATATATCTGTATATATAAAAATATATTAGAAAGTCCTTGCAGCAGGGTTGACATTGGGTCAATGAGACATAAAATTAAGATTTATTTCAAGGATAAGTATTTCCTTGAATACAAATTTATTAAACAAAATTAGGAAGATGTTGAATTTTTTAAGAATGTATAACATATTTTTGCTGAATTCACAATGTAATGAGTATTATTATTTGTTGTATTACATTTTTAATTGTATCTTGTTTTTGAGATTACTATAATTATATCATTTTCCACTTATCTCTCCTTTCTCCAAAACATTCCATATATACCTACCTGCTCTTTTTAAAACATATAGCCTCCTTTTTAATTGTTATTGCATGAAAATATGCATGTACATATATACTGCTAAAAGTAAACTTCTTAGTCTATATGTTACTTGTGTGATTTTAGAGCTTACCATTTGTTACTGGACAACTAATTGGTGTGCTTGTCCCTGTATTTTTAATGTTTTTGAGATTAAAGTATAATCATATCATTTCATCTCCCCTTTCCTTGCTCCAAACTACTTTACATGTGCCCTCCTCAGCATTAGTACATTTAAAAATTAGCACTGTCATGTAGATTCTAGTCTTTGCCTCATCATATTGCTATCTTCCTTCCCTGTGGTATTTTTCTCAAAAAGATTATTCATTTGTAAACTAAAATTTGCAGCTTCATCTTCTTGTTCCAATACAACAGCCACAAGGCATGATTATGAAGGAAAGCTCAGTAATGGCAGTAGCATTGAATTCTGTCTGTTCTAATAACTATAGTTAATTTTTGGCATGGGGGCAAGTTTCCCTAATTCTCTTATAGCTTTTATTTTCAAAGACTTCTATGTTTTATGGTTTCTTAAAACAAATGTCAATTTTTCATTGAGAAAATTAAATATTTAAGACACAATTAATAAAATTTTTATAAGACAATGGGTAAATGATGAAAGAGACATCTGTAAATTTTATCTATTTTACATACAGATTATATAACTCTTTTGCATAACTTGAGTAACATTTTATATTCAATAAGTTTTAAGCAGTCAACCAGAAGCCTCAGGGAGGAATTTTAAAAAAAAAAGATATTAAATAAAAAAATTTTAATAAACAAATAATAATAACAATTTGGAAGATAATGCTGTAATAAAGGTCAGGCTACAGGCAGCACACATGGTTTTAGAGGAATCCATAGCATCAGGGAAGGGTCCACATTACTCTCTTGTTAAACCCACTCATAGATCCATTCTTGAAACTCTGCCTCACAAAATTGTCTTTTTCTGCTTTTCTCAAAGTAGTCCTTTGGCCTCACATGCACACTCCACCATCATTCCACATGGTTCTGACTTCACCACACAAATGCTCTGACTCTGCACTTTTCCTGTCTCATCTTACCCACATGAATGGCTTTAATTACTATCTATATCCTATAATATCTTTATGTACTCATCTGCCTCCTAGACAAGCCCTGTCATCATCTACTTCCAAAGATAATCAACAAGAACCTTCAAGGTAATGGTAGTGTCTTGTCATTGAGATTATAGGACATAAAACCATAACTTCCACACATTTACATTCAAAGACTGGTTCAGTAAATGAAACAATAATATAACATACATATAATCTTTTTGTGTGGTAATTAAAAAGAATGTTTTTAATTTTTGAAGAGAATTTAACAATACAAATTTGAAACTTCTATTTTTCTTTCAACAACACTTAGAATCTTTTTACATTTCTAATTAATTGGTTATTAACTATAATTGGCATGTTATACAATAGATTTTATAGCTTGCTCCTTTTAATTAATGGAAAATTTATACATTTTGACCAACAGTTCCTCAATTAACTTCTTTTTGCCATATCTACAGCATAGAGAATAACTTTTATCAAGTTTTATACCATCTTTGTTTATATAAAACCAATAGTACTTGAATCAGCATTTATGCTTATATATCTTTTATAAATTCATAATTAAAGAGTGAGAATATTTGTGTTATATGTGACTTCACATATATGATAGATAAACAGATATATGATAGATAGATAGATAGATAAATAGATAGATAGATAGATAAATGTATATTTGTAAGTATGGGTGGATGGCTGGCTGGCTGGATGGATGGATAGGTGTCATGAGACAGGATCTTTCTTTACAGCCTTGTATGGCAGAGGCTCCAAAGAACAGAAAAATATCCATGAAAATGAGTCACATGCACTTAATGACACTGACCCACCCACCCACACATCCATCCATCCATCCATCCATCCATTTTCTATCATATATCTATGTTTGTTCATTTATCTAACACACACACACATATTATATATTGTATATATAAAAAAGGGTGTTTGAAATCAGGTCATATTCTCCTAGCCATATTACTAATTAGATCACAATAAAACTAAGGCTTCTTTAATTGTATCTACTTTATTAGGATTCATATAATAATAAATTTTTTATCCATTTCTGTAACCTATGTTCTTGGACTTGACAAATGTATAAGTGTAGGAGAAAATTCTTATTTAAACATATTTTTTGCACAGATTAGACACACAGTCAAAAACATATTTCCCCTCCAATGTTTTGGCTGATAATCAAATTCAAAAGGATTGCACAATAAATAAATGAGTTGATAAGTGAACACAGTGCTCTTAAATGAAAAAGTTACTGGAATAAAATTGTTGTTTTCTGACTTGAGTCCAGGTACAACCATACACCCATCACATGACTTCCCTAATTTTTTTCTATTGAAATCAGATCATCTTTCTCTCTAATGTTCTCTGAATCTAATTACTAGAAAAGTCATCTATGTTCAGTGGCAATGCTCTAATATCAGCAATTTTGTTTTCTAAGTTTAAAATTGTATACAAGCACTGAATTCCTATTTTTTCTTCCTATAGTAGTATGGGAAAAGAGAATAAAACAGCAAAAATGAAAAATAGGCAGAACTATGGACAAGATGAGCATAGCAAACAAGACCTTGAGACAGATCCTCAATCAAATTACTATTCATTATCAGCTTTGTACAATTTTAAATAAAACTAGCAACTCTAACGAATTACCAGTTGATATGTCTACATAAGTCCTGTGTTGAATGATAATAGTGACACAATATCATGAAATTTATTCTAAAACATGCAATAAAATTAAGAATTTTGCTTTTTTTCCCTACAAAGTTGAATATTATCCACTCCAATTCTGGTGCATGATATTTTTATTCACACAAACTCCTGACACTCTTAATTTTAAATATTTACTCTCTATTTCAACAGAAATATTATTAGAAGATAATTCTATTTAAGTATAATATGATACAAAGAACATATAACCATCTTATATACAGGGATTTTTTTGCTCTGTCTTTGAACTGAGAACTCATGAGGGGGAAGAGACCTTGAATAAGGATATATAGGGAAAGCTGAACACAAAGAAAATATATGTGTAGCAATCTTATTTGTATTTCTACCCTTGATAAGCCATGCTTATGATTCTTATCCTCTGTATAGTTATTGTTAACTCTTCTGCATTTTAAATTCTTTTTACTGTTTTTTTTTTGATAAATACAAAATAAAAAAAAA